>JAOYRU010002238.1:0-36781 GCA_026315105.1 Locusta migratoria | reverse complement strand
AAACAGCAAAATAAAACATTCTGCCGAGAAAATTAAGGTCGTGGCTATAAGTGTCAAAACCGCTGAATCGTGGTTTCCAGGCGCCCAGCGGCCCATTGCAACTATATACATCCAACAATCATCTCCTCCTTGAAAATATGACTATTTTACTTAAACAAACAGCGATTATACTGCATTACCATTCAGAAACAGCAAAATAAATCATTCTGCCGAGAAAATTAAGGTAGTGGCTATAAGTGTCAAAACCGCTGGCGCCAGCGGTCCCATTGCAACTATATAATCCAAAGAGTCATCTCCTCCTTGAAAATATGACTATTTTACTTACAACAAACGGCGAATATACTTCATTACCATTCAGAAACAGCAAAATAAAACATTCTGCCGACGAAAATTAAGGTAGTGGCTATAAGTGTCAAAACCGCTGAATCGTGGTTTGCCAGGCGCCCAGCGGCTCATTGCAACTATATACATCCAAAATCATCTCCTCCTTGAAAATATGACTATTTTACTTAAACAAACGGCGAATATACTGCAGTAACCATTCAGAAACAGCAAAATAAATCATTCTGCCGAAAAAATTAAGGTAGTGGCAATCAGTGTCAAAACCGCTGAATCGTGGTCACCTGGCGCCCCAGCGGCCCATTGCAACTATATACATCCAAAATCATCTCCTCCTTGAAAATATGACTATTTTACTTAAACAAACAGACGAATATACGTGCTATTACCATTCAGAAACAGCAAATAAATCATTCTGCCGAGAAAATTAAGGTAGTGGCTATAAGTGTCAAAACCGCTGAATCGTGGTTTCCAGGCGCCCAGCGGCCCATTGCAACTGTATACATCCAAAGTCATCTCCTCCTTGAAAATATGACTATTTTACTTAAACAAACGGCGAATATACTGCATTACCATTAAGAAACAGCAAAATTAAACATTCTGCCGAGAAAATTAAGGTAGTGGCTATAAGTGTCAAAACCGCTGAATCGTGGTTTTCCAAGCGCCCAGCGGCCCATTGCAACTATATACATCCAAAATTCATCTCCTCCTTGAAAATATGACTATTTTACTTAAACAAACAGCGAATATACTGCATTAACCATTAAGAAACAGCAAAATAAATCATTCTGCCGAGAAAATTAAGGTAGTGGCTATAAGTGTCAAAACCGCTGAATCGTGGTTTCCAGGCGCCCAGCGGCCCATTGCAACTATATACATCCAAAGTCATCTCCTACTTGAAAATATGACTATTTTACTTAAACAAACGGCGAATATACTGCATTACCATTCAGAAACAGCAAAAATAAAACATTCTGCCGTAGAAAATTAAGGTAAGTTGGCAATCACTGTCAAAAAACGCTGAATCGTGGTTTCCAGGCGCCAGCGGCTCATTGCAACTATATACAACCAAAGTCATCTCCTCCTTGAAAATATGACTATTTTACTTAAACAAACGCGAATATAATGCATTACCATTCAGAAACAGCAAAAATAAAACATTCTGCCGAGAAAATTAGGTAGTGGCTATAAGTGTCCAAAACCGCTGAATCGTGGGTTTCCAGGCGGCCCAGCGGCCCATTGCAACTATATACATCCAAAATCATCTCCTCCTTGAAAATATGACTATTTTTACTTAAACAAACAGCGATTATACTGCATTACCATTCAGAAACAGCAAAATAAATCATTCTGCCGAGAAAATTAAGGTAGTTGGCTATAAGTGTCAAAACCGCTGGCGCCCAGCGGCCCATTGCAACTATATAATCCAAAGTCATCTCCTCCTTGAAAATATGACTATTTTACTTAAACAAACGGCGAATATACTGCATTACCATTCCAGAAACAGCAAAATAAAACATTCTGCCGAGAAAATTAAGGTAGTGGCAATCACTGTCAAAACCGCTGAATCGTGGTTTCCAGGCGCCCAGCGGCCCATTGCAACTATATACATCCTAAAATCATCTCCTCCTTGAAAATATGACTATTTTTACTAAACAAACAGCGATTATACTGCATTACCATTCAGAAACAGCAAAATAAAACATTCTGCCGAGAAAATTAAGGTTAGTGGCAATCAGTGTCAAAACCGCTGAATCGTGGTTTCCAGGCGCCCCAGCGGCCCATTGCAACTATATACATCCAAAATCATCTCCTCCTTGAAAATATGACTATTTTACTTAAACAAACAGCGAATATACTGCATTACCATTCAGAAACAGCAAAATAAATCATTCTGCCGAGAAAATTAAGGTAGTGGCTATAAGTGTCAAAACCGCTGAATCGTGGTTTCCAGGCGCCCAGCGGCCCATTGCAACTATATACATCACAAAGTCATCTCCTCCTTGAAAATATGACTTATTTACTTAAACAAACGGCGAATATACTGCATTACCATTAAGAAACAGCAAAATAAAACATTCTGCCGAGAAAATTAAGGTAGTGGCTATAAGTGTCAAAACCGCTGAATCGTGGTTTCCAGGCGCCCAGCGGCCCATTGCAACTATATACATCCAAAATCATCTCCTCCTTGAAAATATGACTATTTTACTTAAACAAACAGCGATTATACTGCATTACCATTCAGAAACAGCAAAATAAATCATTCTGCCGAGAAAATTAAGGTAGTGGCTATAAGTGTCAAAACCGCTGGCGCCCAGCGGCCCATTGCAACTATATAATCCAAAGTCATCTCCTCCTTGAAAATATGACTATTTTACTTAAACAAACGGCGAATATACTTCATTACCATTCAGAAACAGCAAAATAAAACATTCTGCCGAGAAAATTAAGGTAGTGGCTATAAGTGTCAAAACCGCTGAATCGTGGTTTCCAGGCGCCCAGCGGCTCATTGCAACTATATACATCCAAAATCATCTCCTCCTTGAAAATATGACTATTTTACTTAAACAAACGGCGAATATACTGCATTACCATTCAGAAACAGCAAAATAAATCATTCTGCCGAAAAAATTAAGGTAGTGGCAATCAGTGTCAAAACCGCTGAATCGTGGTCACCTGGCGCCCAGCGGCCCATTGCAACTATATACATCCAAAATCATCTCCTCCTTGAAAATATGACTATTTTACTTAAACAAACAGCGAATATACTGCATTACCATTCAGAAACAGCAAAATAAATCATTCTGCCGAGAAAATTAAGGTAGTGGCTATAAGTGTCAAAACCGCTGAATCGTGGTTTCCAGGCGCCCAGCGGCCCATTGCAACTGTATACATCCAAAGTCATCTCCTCCTTGAAAATATGACTATTTTACTTAAACAAACGGCGAATATACTGCATTACCATTAAGAAACAGCAAAATTAAACATTCTGCCGAGAAAATTAAGGTAGTGGCTATAAGTGTCAAAACCGCTGAATCGTGGTTTCCAAGCGCCCAGCGGCCCATTGCAACTATATACATCCAAAATCATCTCCTCCTTGAAAATATGACTATTTTACTTAAACAAACAGCGAATATACTGCATTACCATTAAGAAACAGCAAAATAAATCATTCTGCCGAGAAAATTAAGGTAGTGGCTATAAGTGTCAAAACCGCTGAATCGTGGTTTCCAGGCGCCCAGCGGCCCATTGCAACTATATACATCCAAAGTCATCTCCTACTTGAAAATATGACTATTTTACTTAAACAAACGGCGAATATACTGCATTACCATTCAGAAACAGCAAAATAAAACATTCTGCCGAGAAAATTAAGGTAGTGGCAATCACTGTCAAAACCGCTGAATCGTGGTTTCCAGGCGCCCAGCGGCTCATTGCAACTATATACAACCAAAGTCATCGCCTCCTTGAAAATATGACTATTTTACTTAAACAAACGGCGAATATACTGCATTACCATTAAGAAACAGCAAAATAAAACATTCTGCCGAGAAAATTAAGGTAGTGGCAATCAGTGTCAAAACCGCTGAATCGTGGTTTCCAGGCGCCCAGCGGCCCTTTGCAACTATATACATCCAAAATCATCTCCTCCTTGAAAATATGACTATTTTACTTAAACAAACAGCGAATATACTGCATTACCATTCAGAAACAGCAAAATAAATCATTCTGCCGAGAAAATTAAGGTATTGGCTATAAGTGTCAAAACCGCTGAATCGTGGTTTCCAGGCGCTCAGCGGCCCATTTCAACTATATACATCAAAAGTCGTCTCCTCCTTGAAAATATGACTATTTTACATAAACAAACGGCGAATATACTGCATTACCATTAAGAAACAGCAAAATAAAACATTCTGCAGAGAAAATTAAGGTAGTGGCAATCAGTGTCAAAACCGCTGAATCGTGGTTTCCAGGCGCCCAGCGGCCCATTGCAACTATATACATCCAAAATCATCTCCTCTTGAAAATATGAATATTTTACTTAAACAAACAGCGAATATACTGCATTACCATTCAGAAACAGCAAAATAAATCATTCTGCCGAGAAAATTAGGTAGTGGCTATAAGTGTCAAAACCGCAGAATCGTGGTCACCTGGCGCCCAGCGGCCCATTGCAACTATATACATCCAAAATCATCTCCTCCTTGAAAATATGACTATTTTACTTAAACAAACAGCGAATATACTGCATTAACATTCAGAAACAGCAAAATAAATCATTCTGCCGAGAGAAATTAAGGTAGTGGCTATAAGTGTCAAAACCGCTGAATCGTGGTTTCCAGGAGCCCAGCGGCTCATTGCAACTATATACATCCAAAGTCATCTCCTCCTTTAAAATATGACTATTTTACTTAAACAAACGGCGAATATACTGCATTTCCATTAAGAAACAGCAAAATAAACATTCTGCCGAGAAAATTAAGGTAGTGGCAATCAGTGTCAAAACCGCTGATCGTGGTCACCTGGCGCCCAACGGCCCATGTGCAACTATATACATCCAAAATCATCTCCTCCTTGAAAATATGACTATTTTACTTAAACAAACAGCGAATATACTGCATTACCATTCAGAAACAGCAAGATAAATCATTCTGCCGAAAAATTAAGGTAGTGGCAATCAGTGTCAAAACCGCTGAATCGTGGTCACCTGGCGCCCAGCGGCCCATTGCAACTATATACATCCAAAATCATCTCCTCCTTGAAAATATGGACTATTTTACTTAAACAAACAGCGAATATACTGCATTACCATTCAGAAACAGCAAAATAAATCATTCTGCCGAGAAAATTAAGGTAGTGGCTATAAGTGTCAAAACCGCTGAATCGTGGTTTCCAGGCGCCCAGCGGCCCATTGCAACTATATACATCCAAAGTCATCTCCTCCTTGAAATATGACTATTTTACGTAAACAAACGGCGAATATACTGCATTACCATTAAGAAACAGCAAAATAAAACATTCTGCCGAGAAAATTAAGGTAGTGGCAATCAGTGTCAAAACCGCTGAATCGTGGTCACCTGGCGCCCAGCGGCCCATTGCAACTATATACATCCAAAATCATCTCCCTCCTTGAAAATATGACTATTTTTACTTAAACAAACGGCGAAATATACTGCATTACCATTCAGAAACAGCAAAATAAATCATTCTGCCGAAAAAATTAAGGTAGTGGCAATCAGTGTCAAAACCGCTGAATCGTGGTCACCTGGCGCCCAGCGGCCCATTGCAACTATATACATCCAAAATCATCTCCTCCTTGAAAATATGAGTATTTTACTTAAACAAACAGCGAATATACTGCATTACCATTCAGAAACAGCAAAATAAATCATTCTGCCGAGAAAATTAAGGTAGTGGCTATAAGTGTCAAAACCGCTGAATCGTGGTTTCCAGGCGCCCAGCGGCCCATTGCAACTATATACATCCAAAGTCATCTCCTCCTTGAAAATATGACTATTTTACTTAAACAAACGGCGAATATACTGCATTGCCATTAAGAAACAGCAAAATAAAACATTCTGCCGAGAAAATTAAGGTAGTGGCAATCAGTGTCAAAACCGCTGAATCGTGGTCACTGGCGCCCAGCGGCCCATTGCAACTATATACATCCAAAATCATCTCCTCCTTGAAAATATGACTATTTTACTTAAACAAACGGCGAATATACTGCATTACCATTCAGAAACAGCAAAATAAATCATTCTGCCGAAAAAATTAAGGTAGTGTGCAATCAGTGTCAAAACCGCTGAATCGTGGTCACCTGGGCGCCCAGCGGCCCATTGCAACTATATACATCCAAAATCATCTCCTCCTTGAAAATATGACTATTTTACTTAAACAAACAGCGAATATACTGCATTACCATTCAGAAACAGCAAAATAAATCATTCTGCCGAGAAAATTAAGGTAGTGGCTATAAGTGTGAACCGCTGAATCGTGGTTTCCAGGCGCCCAGCGGCCCATTGCAACTATATACATCCAAAGTCATCTCCTCCTTGAAAATATGACTATTTTACTTAATCAAACGGCGAATATACTGCATTACCATTAAAAAACAGCAAAATAAAACATTCTGCCGAGAAAATTAAGGTAGTGCTATAAGTGTCAAAACACGCTGAATCGTGGTTTCCAGGCGCCCAGCGGCCCATTGCAACTATATACATCCAAAATCATCTCCTCCTTGAAAATATGACTATTTACTTAAACAAACAGCGAATATACTGCATTACCATTAAGAAACAGCAAAATAAATCATTCTGCCGAGAAAATTAAGGTAGTGGCTATAAGTGTCAAAACCGCTGAATCGTGGTTTCCAGGCGCCCAGCGGCCCATTGCAACTATATACATCCAAAGTCATCTCCTACTTGAAAATATGACTATTTTACTTAAAACAAACGGCGAATATACTGCATTACCATTCAGAAACAGCAAAATAAAACATTCTGCCGAGAAAATTAAGGTAGTGGCAATCACTGTCAAAACCGCTGAATCGTGGTTTCCAGGCGCCCAGCGGCTCATTGCAACTATATACAACCAAAGTCATCGCCTCCTTGAAAATATGACTATTTTACTTAAACAAACGGCGAATATACTGCATTACCATTAAGAAACAGCAAAATAAACATTCTGCCGAGAAAATTAAGGTAGTGGCAATCAGTGTCAAAACCGCTGAATCGTGGTTTCCAGGCGCCCAGCGGCCCATTGCAACTATATACATCCAAAATCATCTCCTCCTTGAAAATATGACTATTTTACTTAAACAAACAGCGGAATATACTGCATTACCATTCGACACAGCAAAACTAAATCATTCTGCCGAGAAAAATTAAGGTATTGGCTATAAGTGTCAAAACCGCTGAATCGTGGTTTCCAGGCGCTCAGCGGCCCATTTCAACTATATACATCAAAAGTCGTCTCCCTCCTTGAAAATATGACTATTTTACATAAACAAACGGCGATATACTGCATTACCATTAAGAAACAGCAAAATAAAACATTCTGCAGAGGAAAATTAAGGTAGTGGCAATCAGTGTCAAAACCGCTGAATCGTGGTTTCCAGGCGCCCAGCGGCCATTGCAACTATATACATCCAAAATCATCTCCTCCTTGAAAATATGAATATTTTACTTAAACAAGCAGCGAATATACTGCATTACCATTCAGAAACAGCAAAATAAATCATTCTGCCGAGAAATTAAGGTAGTGGCTATAAGTGTCAAAACCGCAGAATCGTGGTCACCTGGCGGCCCAGCGGCCCATTGCAACTATATACATCCAAAATCATCTCCTCCTTGAAAATATGACTATTTTACTTAAACAAACAGCGAATATACTGCATTAACATTCAGAAACAGCAAAATAAATCATTCTGCCGAGAAAATTAAGGTAGTGGCTATAAGTGTCAAAACCGCTGAATCGTGGTTTCCAGGCGCCCAGCGGCTCATTGCAACTATATACATCCAAAGTCATCTCCTCCTTTAAAATATGACTATTTTACTTAAACAAACGGCGAATATACTGCATTCCATTAAGAAACAGCAAAATAAAACATTCTGCCGAGAAAATTAAGGTAGTGGCAATCAGTGTCAAAACCGCTGAATCGTGGTCACCTGGCGCCCAACGGCCCATTGCAACTATATACATCCAAAATCATCTCCTCCTTGAAAATATGACTATTTTACTTAAACAAACAGCGAATATACTGCATTACCATTCAGAAACAGCAAGATAAATCATTCTGCCGAAAAAAATTAAGGTAGTGGCAATCAGTGTCAAAACCGCTGAATCGTGGTCACCTGGCGCCCAGCGGCCCATTGCAACTATATACATCCAAAATCATCTCCTCCTTGAAAATATGACTATTTTACTTAAACAAACAGCGAATATACTGCATTACCATTCAGAAACAGCAAAATAAATCATTCTGCCGAGAAAATTAAGGTAGTGGCTATAAGTGTCAAAACCGCTGAATCGTGGTTTCCAGGCGCCCAGCGGCCCATTGCAACTATATACATCCAAAGTCATCTCCTCCTTGAAAATATGACTATTTTACGTAAACAAACGGCGAATATACTGCATTACCATTAAGAAACAGCAAAATAAAACATTCTGCCGAGAAAATTAAGGTAGTGGCAATCAGTGTCAAAACCGCTGAATCGTGGTCACCTGGCGCCCAGCGGCCCATTGCAACTATATACATCCAAAATCATCTCCTCCTTGAAAATATGACTATTTTACTTAAACAAACGGCGAATATACTGCATTACCATTCAGAAACAGCAAAATAAATCATTCTGCCGAAAAAATTAGGTAGTGGCAATCAGTGTCAAAACCGCTGAATCGTGGTCACCTGGCGCCCAGCGGCCCATTGCAACTATATACATCCAAAATCATCTCCTCCTTGAAAATATGAGTATTTTACTTAAACAAACAGCGAATATACTGCATTTACCATTCAGAAACAGCAAAATAAATCATTCTGCCGAGAAAATTAAGGTAGTGGCTATAAGTGTCAAAACCGCTGAATCGTGGTTTCCAGGCGCCCAGCGGCCCATTGCAACTATATACATCCAAAGTCATCTCCTCCTTGAAAATATGACTATTTTACTTAAACAAACGGCGAATATACTGCATTACCATTAAGAAACAGCAAAATAAAACATTCTGCCGAGAAAATTAAGGTAGTGGCTATAAGTGTCAAAACCGCAGAATCGTGGTTTCCAGGCGCCCAGCGGCCCATTGCAACTATATACATCCAAAATCATCTCCTCCTTGAAAATATGACTATTTTACTAAAACAAACAGCGATTATACTGCATTACCATTCAGAAACAGCAAAATAAATCATTCTGCCGAGAAAATTAAGGTAGTGGCTATAAGTGTTCAAAACCGCTGAATCGTGGTTCCAGGCGCCCAGCGGCCCATTGCAACTATATACATCCAAAGTTCATCTCCTCCTTGAAAATATGACTATTTTACTTAAACAAACGGCGAATATACTGCATTACCATTCAGAAACAGCAAAATAAATCATTCTGCCGAAAAAATTAAGGTGAGTGGCAATCAGTGTCAAAACCGCTGAATCGTGGTCACCTGGCGCCCAGCGGCCCATTGCAACTATATACATCCAAAATCATCTCCCTCCTTGAAAATATGACTATTTTACTTAAACAAACAGCGAATATACTGCATTACCATTCAGAAACAGCAAAATAAATCATTCTGCCGAGAAAATTAAGGTAGTGGCTATAAGTGTCAAAACCGCTGAATCGTGGTTTCCAGGCGCCCAGCGGCCCATTGCAACTATATACATCCAAAGTCATCTCCTCCTTGAAAATATGACTATTTTACTTAAACAAACGGCGAATATACTGCATTGCCATTAAGAAACAGCAAAATAAAACATTCTGCCGAGAAAATTAAGGTAGTGGCAATCAGTGTCAAAACCGCTGAATCGTGGTCACCTGGCGCCCAGCGGCCCATTGCAACTATATACATCCAAAATCATCTCCTCCTTGAAAATATGACTATTTTACTTAAACAAACGGCGAATATACTGCATTACCATTCAGAAACAGCAAAATAAATCATTCTGCCGAAAAATTAAGGTAGTGGCAATCAGTGTCAAAACCGCTGAATCGTGGTCACCTGGCGCCCAGCGGCCCATTGCAACTATATACATCCAAAATCATCTCCTCCTTGAAAATATGACTATTTTACTTAAACAAACAGCGAATATACTGCATTACCATTCAGAAACAGCAAAATAAATCATTCTGCCGAGAAAATTAAGGTAGGTGGCTATAAGTGTGAACCGCTGAATCGTGGTTTCCAGGCGCCCAGCGGCCCATTGCAACTATATACATCCAAAGTCATCTCCTCCTTGAAAATATGCTTAAACAACTTAAACTTAAACAAACGGCGAATATACTGCATTACCATTAAAAAACAGCAAAATAAAACATTCAGCCGAAGAAATTAAGGTAGTGGCTATAAGTGTCAAAACCGCTGAATCGTGGTTTCCAGGCGCCCAGCGGCCCATTGCAACTATATACATCCAAAATCATCTCCTCCTTGAAAATATGACTATTTTACTTAAACAAACAGCGAATATACTGCATTACCATTCAGAAACAGCAAAATAAATCATTCTGCCGAGAAAATTAAGGTAGTGGCTATAAGTGTCAAAACCGCTGAATCGTGGTTTCCAGGCGCCCAGCGGCTCATATGCAACTATATACATCCAAAGTCATCTCCTCCTTTAAAATATGACTATTTTACTTAAACAAACGGCGAATATACTGCATTTCCATTAAAGAAACAGCAAAATAAAACATTCTGCCGAGAAAATTAAGGTAGTGGCAATCAGTGTCAAAACCGCTGAATCGTGGTCACCTGGAGCCCAACGGCCCATTGCAACTATATACATCCAAAATCATCTCCTCCTTGAAAATATGACTATTTTACTTAAACAAACAGCGAATATACTGCATTACCATTCAGAAACAGCAAGATAAATCATTCTGCCGAAAAATTATTTAAGGTAGTGGCAATCAGTGTCAAAACCGCTGAATCGTGGTCACCTGGCGCCCAGCGGCCCATTGCAACTATATACATCCAAAATCATCTCCTCCTTGAAAATATGACTATTTTACTTAAACAAACAGCGAATATACTGCATTACCATTCAGAAGACAGCAAAATAAATCATTCTGCCGAGAAAATTAAGGTAGTGGCTATAAGTGTCAAAACCGCTGAATCGTGGTTTCCAGGCGCCCAGCGGCCCATTGCAACTATATACATCCAAAGTCATCTCCTCCTTGGAAATATGACTATTTTACGTAAACAAACGGCGAATATACTGCATTACCATTAAGAAACAGCAAAATAAAACATTCTGCCGAGAAAATTAAGGGTAGTGGCAATCAGTGTCAAAACCGCTGAATCGTGGTCACCTGGCGCCCAGCGGCCCATTGCAACTATATACATCCAAAATCATCTCCTCCTTGAAAATATGACTATTTTACCTTAAACAAACGGCGAATTATACTGCATTTACCATTCAAGAAACAGCAAAATAAATCATTCTGCCGAAAAAATTAAGGTAGTGGCAATCAGTGTCCAAAACCGCTGAATCGTGGTCACCTGGCGCCCAGCGGCCCATTGCAACTATATACATCCAAAATCATCTCCTCCTTGAAAAATATGAGTATTTTACTTAAACAAACAGCGAATATACTGCATTACCATCAGAAACAGCAAAATAAATCATTCTGCCGAGAAAATTAAGGTAGTGGCTATAAGTGTCAAAACCGCTGAATCGTGGTTTCCAGGCGCCCAGCGGCCCATTGCAACTACATACATCCAAAGTCATCTCCTCCTTGAAAATATGACTATTTTACTTAAACAAACGGCGAATATACTGCATTACCATTAAGAAACAGCAAAATAAAACATTCTGCCGAGAAAATTAAGGTAGTGGCTATAAGTGTCAAAACCGCAGAATCGTGGGTTTCCAGGCGCCCAGCGGCCCATTGCAACTATATACATCCAAAATCATCTCCTCCTTGAAAATATGACTATTTTACTAAAACAAACAGCGATTTATACTGCATTACCATTCAGAAAGCAGCAAAATAAATCATTCTGCCGAGAAAATTAAGGTAGTGGCTATAAGTGTCAAAACCGCTGAATCGTGGTTTCCAGGCGCCCAGCGGCCCATTGCAACTATATACATCCAAAGTCATCTCCTCCTTGAAAATATGACTATTTTACTTAAACAAACGGCGAATATACTGCATTACCATTCAGAAACAGCAAAATAATCATTCTGCCGAAAAAATTAAGGTAGTGGCAATCAGGTGTCAAAACCGCTGAATCGTGGGTCACCTGGCGCCCAGCGGCCCATTGCAACTATATACATCCAAAATCATCTCCTCCTTGAAAATATGACTATTTTACTTAAACAAACAGCGAATATACTGCATTACCATTCAGAAACAGCAAAATAAATCATTCTGCCGAGAAAATTAAGGTAGTGGCTATAAGTGTCAAAACCGCTGAATCGTGGTTTCCAGGCGCCCAGCGGCCCATTGCAACTATATACATCCAAAGTCATCTCCTCCTTGAAAATATGACTATTTTACTTAAACAAACGGCGAATATACTGCATTGCCATTAAGAAAAACAGCAAAATAAAACATTCTGCCGAGAAAATTAAGTTAGTGGCAATCAGTGTCAAAACCGCTGAATCGTGGTCACCTGGCGCCCAGCGGCCATTGCAACTATATACAATCAAAAATCATCTCCTCCTTGAAAATATGACCTATTTTACTTAAACAAACGCGCGAATATACTGCATTACCATTCAGAAACAGCAAAATAAATCATTCTGCCGAAAAAATTAGGTAGTGGCAATCAGTGGTCAAAACCGCTGAATCGTGGTCACCTGGCGCCCAGCGGCCCATTGCAACTATATACATCCAAAATCATCTCCTCCTTGAAAATATGACTATTTTACTTAAACAAACACGCAAATATACTGCATTACCATTCAGAAACAGCAAATAAATCATTCTGCCGAGAAAATTAAGGTAGTGGCTATAAGTGTGAACCGCTGAATCGTGGTTTCCAGGCGCCCAGCGGCCCATTGCAACTATATACATCCAAAGTCATCTCTCCTTGAAAATATGACTATTTTACTTAAACAAACGGCGAATATACTGCATTACCATTCAGAAACAGCAAAATAAATCATTCTGCCGAAAAAATTAGGTAGTGGCAATCAGTGTCAAAACCGCTGAATCGTGGTCACCTGGCGCCAGCGGCCCATTGCAACTATATACATCCAAAGTCATCTCACTATTTTACTTAAACAAACGGCGAATATACTGCATTACCATTCAGAAACAGCAAAATAAAACATTCTGCCGAGAAAATTAAGGTAGTGGCAATCACTGTCAAAACCGCTGAATCGTGGTTTCCAGGCGCCCAGCGGCCCATTGCAACTATATACATCCAAAATCATCTCCTCCTTGAAAATATGACTATTTTACTAAAACAAACAGCGATTATACTGCATTACCATTCAGAAACAGCAAAATAAAACATTCTGCCGAGAAAATTAAGGTAGTGGCAATCAGTGTCAAAACCGCTGAATCGTGGTTTCCAGGCGCCCAGCGGCCCATTGCAACTATATACATCCAAAATCATCTCCTCCTTGAAAATATGACTATTTTACTTAAACAAACAGCGAATATACTGCATTACCATTCAGAAACAGCAAAATAAATCATTCTGCCGAGAAAATTAAGGTAGTGGCTATAAGTGTCAAAACCGCTGAATCGTGGTTTCCAGGCGCCCAGCGGCCCATTGCAACTATATACATCCAAAGTCATCTCCTCCTTGAAAATATGACTATTTTACTTAAACAAACGGCGAATATACTGCATTACCATTAAGAAACAGCAAAATAAAACATTCTGCCGAGAAAATTAAGGTAGTGGCTATAAGTGTCAAAACCGCTGAATCGTGGTTTCCAGGCGCCCAGCGGCCCATTGCAACTATATACATCCAAAATCATCTCCTCCTTGAAAATATGACTATTTTACTTAAACAAACAGCGATTATACTGCATTACCATTCAGAAACAGCAAAATAAATCATTCTGCCGAGAAAATTAAGGTAGTGGCTATAAGTGTCAAAACCGCAGGCGCCCAGCGGCCCATTGCAACTATATAATCCAAAGTCATCTCCTCCTTGAAAATATGACTATTTTACTAAAACAAACAGCGAATATACTGCATTACCATTCAGAAACAGCAAAATAAATCATTCTGCCGAGAAAATTAAGGTAGTGGCTATAAGTGTCAAAACCGCTGAATCGTGGTTTCCAGGCGCCCAGCGGCCCATTGCAAGTATATACATCCAAAGTCATCTCCTCCTTGAAAATATGACTATTTTACTTAAACAAACGGCGAATATACTGCATTGCCATTAAGAAACAGCAAAATAAAACATTCTGCCGAAAAAATTAAGGTAGTGGCAATCAGTGTCAAAACCGCTGAATCGTGGTCACCTGGCGCCCAGCGGCCCATTGCAACTATATACATCCAAAATCATCTCCTCCTTGAAAATATGACTATTTTACTTAAACAAACGGCGAATATACTGCATTACCATTCAGAAACAGCAAAATAAATCATTCTGCCGAAAAAATTAAGGTAGTGGCAATCAGTGTCAAAACCGCTGAATCGTGGTCACCTGGCGCCCAGCGGCCCATTGCAACTATATACATCCAAAATCATCTCCTTGAAAATATGACTATTTTACTTAAACAAACAGCGAATATACTGCATTACCATTCAGAAACAGCAAAATAAATCATTCTGCCGAGAAAATTAAGGTAGTGGCAATCAGTGTCAAAACCGCTGAATCGTGGTCACCTGGCGCCCAGCGGCCCATTGCAACTATATACATCCAAAATCATCTCCTCCTTGAAAATATGACTATTTTACTTAAACAAACGGCGAATATACTGCATTACCATTCAGAAACAGCAAAATAAATCATTCTGCCGAAAAAATTAAGGTAGTGGCAATCAGTGTCAAAACCGCTGAATCGTGGTCACCTGGCGCCCAGCGGCCCATTGCAACTATATACATCCAAAATCATCTCCTCCTTGAAAATATGACTATTTTACTTAAACAAACAGCAAATATACTGCATTACCATTCAGAAACAGCAAAATAAATCATTCTGCCGAGAAAATTAAGGTAGTGGCTATAAGTGTGAACCGCTGAATCGTGGTTTCCAGGCGCCCAGCGGCCCATTGCAACTATATACATCCAAAGTCATCTCCTCCTTGAAAATATGACTATTTTACTTAAACAAACGGCGAATATACTGCATTACCATTCAGAAACAGCAAAATAAATCATTCTGCCGAAAAAATTAAGGTAGTGGCAATCAGTGTCAAAACCGCTGAATCGTGGTCACCTGGCGCCCAGCGGCCCATTGCAACTATATACATCCAAAGTCATCTCCTCCTTGAAAATATGACTATTTTACTTAAACAAACGGCGAATATACTGCATTACCATTCAGAAACAGCAAAATAAAACATTCTGCCGAGAAAATTAAGGTAGTGGCAATCACTGTCAAAACCGCTGAATCGTGGTTTCCAGGCGCCCAGCGGCCCATTGCAACTATATACATCCAAAATCATCTCCTCCTTGAAAATATGACTATTTTACTAAAACAAACAGCGATTATACTGCATTACCATTCAGAAACAGCAAAATAAAACATTCTGCCGAGAAAATTAAGGTAGTGGCAATCAGTGTCAAAACCGCTGAATCGTGGTTTCCAGGCGCCCAGCGGCCCATTGCAACTATATACATCCAAAATCATCTCCTCCTTGAAAATATGACTATTTTACTTAAACAAACAGCGAATATACTGCATTACCATTCAGAAACAGCAAAATAAATCATTCTGCCGAGAAAATTAAGGTAGTGGCTATAAGTGTCAAAACCGCTGAATCGTGGTTTCCAGGCGCCCAGCGGCCCATTGCAACTATATACATCCAAAGTCATCTCCTCCTTGAAAATATGACTATTTTACTTAAACAAACGGCGAATATACTGCATTACCATTAAGAAACAGCAAAATAAAACATTCTGCCGAGAAAATTAAGGTAGTGGCTATAAGTGTCAAAACCGCTGAATCGTGGTTTCCAGGCGCCCAGCGGCCCATTGCAACTATATACATCCAAAATCATCTCCTCCTTGAAAATATGACTATTTTACTTAAACAAACAGCGATTATACTGCATTACCATTCAGAAACAGCAAAATAAATCATTCTGCCCAGAAAATTAAGGTAGTGGCTATAAGTGTCAAAACCGCAGGCGCCCAGCGGCCCATTGCAACTATATAATCCAAAGTCATCTCCTCCTTGAAAATATGACTATTTTACTAAAACAAACAGCGAATATACTGCATTACCATTCAGAAACAGCAAAATAAATCATTCTGCCGAGAAAATTAAGGTAGTGGCTATAAGTGTCAAAACCGCTGAATCGTGGTTTCCAGGCGCCCAGCGGCCCATTGCAAGTATATACATCCAAAGTCATCTCCTCCTTGAAAATATGACTATTTTACTTAAACAAACGGCGAATATACTGCATTGCCATTAAGAAACAGCAAAATAAAACATTCTGCCGAGAAAATTAAGGTAGTGGCAATCAGTGTCAAAACCGCTGAATCGTGGTCACCTGGCGCCCAGCGGCCCATTGCAACTATATACATCCAAAATCATCTCCTCCTTGAAAATATGACTATTTTACTTAAACAAACGGCGAATATACTGCATTACCATTCAGAAACAGCAAAATAAATCATTCTGCCGAAAAAATTAAGGTAGTGGCAATCAGTGTCAAAACCGCTGAATCGTGGTCACCTGGCGCCCAGCGGCCCATTGCAACTATATACATCCAAAATCATCTCCTCCTTGAAAATATGACTATTTTACTTAAACAAACAGCAAATATACTGCATTACCATTCAGAAACAGCAAAATAAATCATTCTGCCGAGAAAATTAAGGTAGTGGCTATAAGTGTGAACCGCTGAATCGTGGTTTCCAGGCGCCCAGCGGCCCATTGCAACTATATACATCCAAAGTCATCTCCTCCTTGAAAATATGACTATTTTACTTAAACAAACGGCGAATATACTGCATTACCATTCAGAAACAGCAAAATAAATCATTCTGCCGAAAAAATTAAGGTAGTGGCAATCAGTGTCAAAACCGCTGAATCGTGGTCACCTGGCGCCCAGCGGCCCATTGCAACTATATACATCCAAAGTCATCTCCTCCTTGAAAATATGACTATTTTACTTAAACAAACGGCGAATATACTGCATTACCATTCAGAAACAGCAAAATAAAACATTCTGCCGAGAAAATTAAGGTAGTGGCAATCACTGTCAAAACCGCTGAATCGTGGTTTCCAGGCGCCCAGCGGCCCATTGCAACTATATACATCCAAAATCATCTCCTCCTTGAAAATATGACTATTTTACTAAAACAAACAGCGATTATACTGCATTACCATTCAGAAACAGCAAAATAAAACATTCTGCCGAGAAAATTAAGGTAGTGGCAATCAGTGTCAAAACCGCTGAATCGTGGTTTCCAGGCGCCCAGCGGCCCATTGCAACTATATACATCCAAAATCATCTCCTCCTTGAAAATATGACTATTTTACTTAAACAAACAGCGAATATACTGCATTACCATTCAGAAACAGCAAAATAAATCATTCTGCCGAGAAAATTAAGGTAGTGGCTATAAGTGTCAAAACCGCTGAATCGTGGTTTCCAGGCGCCCAGCGGGCCCATTGCAACTATATACATCCAAAGTCATCTCCTCCTTGAAAATATGACTATTTTACTTAAACAAACGGCGAATATACTGCATTACCATTAAGAAACAGCAAAATAAAACATTCTGCCGAGAAAATTAAGGTAGTGGCTATAAGTGTCAAAACCGCTGAATCGTGGTTTCCAGGCGCCCAGCGGCCCATTGCAACTATATACATCCAAAATCATCTCCTCCTTGAAAATATGACTATTTTACTTAAACAAACAGCGATTATACTGCATTACCATTCAGAAACAGCAAAATAAATCATTCTGCCCAGAAAATTAAGGTAGTGGCTATAAGTGTCAAAACCGCAGGCGCCCAGCGGCCCATTGCAACTATATAATCCAAAGTCATCTCCTCCTTGAAAATATGACTATTTTACTAAAACAAACAGCGAATATACTGCATTACCATTCAGAAACAGCAAAATAAATCATTCTGCCGAGAAAATTAAGGTAGTGGCTATAAGTGTCAAAACCGCTGAATCGTGGTTTCCAGGCGCCCAGCGGCCCATTGCAAGTATATACATCCAAAGTCATCTCCTCCTTGAAAATATGACTATTTTACTTAAACAAACGGCGAATATACTGCATTGCCATTAAGAAACAGCAAAATAAAACATTCTGCCGAGAAAATTAAGGTAGTGGCAATCAGTGTCAAAACCGCTGAATCGTTGTCACCTGGCGCCCAGCGGCCCATTGCAACTATATACATCCAAAATCATCTCCTCCTTGAAAATATGACTATTTTACTTAAACAAACGGCGAATATACTGCATTACCATTCAGAAACAGCAAAATAAATCATTCTGCCGAAAAAATTAAGGTAGTGGCAATCAGTGTCAAAACCGCTGAATCGTGGTCACCTGGCGCCCAGCGGCCCATTGCAACTATATACATCCAAAATCATCTCCTTGAAAATATGACTATTTTACTTAAACAAACAGCGAATATACTGCATTACCATTCAGAAACAGCAAAATAAATCATTCTGCCGAGAAAATTAAGGTAGTGGCTATAAGTGTCAAAACCGCTGAATCGTGGTTTCCAGGCGCCCAGCGGCCCATTGCAACTATATACATCCAAAATCATCTCCTCCTTGAAAATATGACTATTTTACTTAAACAAACAGCGATTATACTGAATTACCATTCAGAAACAGCAAAATAAATCATTCTGCCGAGAAAATTAAGGTAGTGGCTATAAGTGTCAAAACCGCTGAATCGTGGTTTCCAGGCGCCCAGCGGCCCATTGCAACTATATACATCCAAAGTCATCTCCTACTTGAAAATATGACTATTTTACTTAAACAAACGGCGAATATACTGCATTACCATTCAGAAACAGCAAAATAAAACATTCTGCCGAGAAAATTAAGGTAGTGGCAATCACTGTCAAAACCGCTGAATCGTGGTTTCCAGGCGCCCAGCGGCTCATTGCAACTATATACAACCAAAGTCATCGCCTCCTTGAAAATATGACTATTTTACTTAAACAAACGGCGAATATACTGCATTACCATTAAGAAACAGCAAAATAAAACATTCTGCCGAGAAAATTAAGGTAGTGGCAATCAGTGTCAAAACCGCTGAATCGTGGTTTCCAGGCGCCCAGCGGCCCATTGCAACTATATACATCCAAAATCATCTCCTCCTTGAAAATATGACTATTTTACTTAAACAAACAGCGAATATACTGCATTACCATTCAGAAACAGCAAAATAAATCATTCTGCCGAGAAAATTAAGGTAGTGGCTATAAGTGTCAAAACCGCTGAATCGTGGTTTCCAGGCGCTCAGCGGCCCATTTCAACTATATACATCAAAAGTCGTCCCCTCCTTGAAAATATGACTATTTTACATAAACAAACGGCGAATATACTGCATTACCATTAAGAAACAGCAAAATAAAACATTCTGCAGAGAAAATTAAGGTAGTGGCAATCAGTGTCAAAACCGCTGAATCGTGGTTTCCAGGCGCCCAGCGGCCCATTGCAACTATATACATCCAAAATCATCTCCTCCTTGAAAATATGAATATTTTACTTAAACAAACAGCGAATATACTGCATTACCATTCAGAAACAGCAAAATAAATCATTCTGCCGAGAAAATTAAGGTAGTGGCTATAAGTGTCAAAACCGCAGAATCGTGGTCACCTGGCGCCCAGCGGCCCATTGCAACTGTATACATCCAAAATCATCTCCTCCTTGAAAATATGACTATTTTACTTAAACAAACAGCGAATATACTGCATTACCATTCCGAAACAGCAAAATAAATCATTCTGCCGAGAAAATTAAGGTAGTGGCTATAAGTGTCAAAACCGCTGAATCGTGGTTTCCAGGCGCCCAGCGGCTCATTGCAACTATATACATCCAAAGTCATCTCCTCCTTTAAAATATGACTATTTTACTTAAACAAACGGCGAATATACTGCATTTCCATTAAGAAACAGCAAAATAAAACATTCTGCCGAGAAAATTAAGGTAGTGGCAATCAGTGTCAAAACCGCTGAATCGTGGTCACCTGGCGCCCAACGGCCCATTGCAACTATATACATCCAAAATCATCTCCTCCTTGAAAATATGACTATTTTACTTAAACAAACAGCGAATATACTGCATTACCATTCAGAAACAGCAAAATAAATCATTCTGCCGAGAAAATTAAGGTAGTGGCTATAAGTGTCAAAACCGCTGAATCGTGGTTTCCAGGCGCCCAGCGGCCCATTGCAACTATATACATCCAAAGTCATCTCCTCCTTGAAAATATGACTATTTTACGTAAACAAACGGCGAATATACTGCATTACCATTAAGAAACAGCAAAATAAAACATTCTGCCGAGAAAATTAAGGTAGTGGCAATCAGTGTCAAAACCGCTGAATCGTGGTCACCTGGCGCCCAGCGGCCCATTGCAACTATATACATCCAAAATCATCTCCTCCTTGAAAATATGACTATTTTACTTAAACAAACGGCGAATATACTGCATTACCATTCAGAAACAGCAAAATAAATCATTCTGCCGAAAAAATTAAGGTAGTGGCAATCAGTGTCAAAACCGCTGAATCGTGGTCACCTGGCGCCCAGCGGCCCATTGCAACTATATACATCCAAAATCATCTCCTCCTTGAAAATATGAGTATTTTACTTAAACAAACAGCGAATATACTGCATTACCATTCAGAAACAGCAAAATAAATCATTCTGCCGAGAAAATTAAGGTAGTGGCTATAAGTGTCAAAACCGCTGAATCGTGGTTTCCAGGCGCCCAGCGGCCCATTGCAACTATATACATCCAAAGTCATCTCCTCCTTGAAAATATGACTATTTTACTTAAACAAACGGCGAATATACTGCATTACCATTAAGAAACAGCAAAATAAAACATTCTGCCGAGAAAATTAAGGTAGTGGCTATAAGTGTCAAAACCGCAGAATCGTGGTTTCCAGGCGCCCAGCGGCCCATTGCAACTATATACATCCAAAATCATCTCCTCCTTGAAAATATGACTATTTTACTAAAACAAACAGCGATTATACTGCATTACCATTCAGAAACAGCAAAATAAATCATTCTGCCGAGAAAATTAACGTAGTGGCTATAAGTGTCAAAACCGCTGAATCGTGGTTTCCAGGCGCCCAGCGGCCCATTGCAACTATATACATCCAAAGTCATCTCCTCCTTGAAAATATGACTATTTTACTTAAACAAACGGCGAATATACTGCATTACCATTCAGAAACAGCAAAATAAATCATTCTGCCGAAAAAATTAAGGTAGTGGCAATCAGTGTCAAAACCGCTGAATCGTGGTCACCTGGCGCCCAGCGGCCCATTGCAACTATATACATCCAAAATCATCTCCTCCTTGAAAATATGACTATTTTACTTAAACAAACAGCGAATATACTGCATTACCATTCAGAAACAGCAAAATAAATCATTCTGCCGAGAAAATTAAGGTAGTGGCTATAAGTGTCAAAACCGCTGAATCGTGGTTTCCGGGCGCCCAGCGGCCCATTGCAACTATATACATCCAAAGTCATCTCCTCCTTGAAAATATGACTATTTTACTTAAACAAACGGCGAATATACTGCATTGCCATTAAGAAACAGCAAAATAAAACATTCTGCCGAGAAAATTAAGGTAGTGGCAATCAGTGTCAAAACCGCTGAATCGTGGTCACCTGGCGCCCAGCGGCCCATTGCAACTATATACATCCAAAATCATCTCCTCCTTGAAAATATGACTATTTTACTTAAACAAACGGCGAATATACTGCATTACCATTCAGAAACAGCAAAATAAATCATTCTGCCGAAAAAATTAAGGTAGTGGCAATCAGTGTCAAAACCGCTGAATCGTGGTCACCTGGCGCCCAGCGGCCCATTGCAACTATATACATCCAAAATCATCTCCTCCTTGAAAATATGACTATTTTACTTAAACAAACAGCGAATATACTGCATTACCATTCAGAAACAGCAAAATAAATCATTCTGCCAGAAAATTAAGGTAGTGGCTATAAGTGTGAACCGCTGAATCGTGGTTTCCAGGCGCCCAGCGGCCCATTGCAACTATATACATCCAAAGTCATCTCCTCCTTGAAAATATGACTATTTTACTTAAACAAACGGCGAATATACTGCATTACCATTAAAAAACAGCAAAATAAAACATTCTGCCGAGAAAATTAAGGTAGTGGCTATAAGTGTCAAAACCGCTGAATCGTGGTTTCCAGGCGCCCAGCGGCCCATTGCAACTATATACATCCAAAATCATCTCCTCCTTGAAAATATGACTATTTTACTTAAACAAACAGCGAATATACTGCATTACCATTCAGAAACAGCAAAATAAATCATTCTGCCGAGAAAATTAAGGTAGTGGCTATAAGTGTCAAAACCGCTGAATCGTGGTTTCCAGGCGCCCAGCGGCTCATTGCAACTATATACATCCAAAGTTGTATACTTGGAAGAGACCAGGAGACACTGGAAGGTATCAGATAGATTTTATAATGGTAAAATATAGATTCCGGAACCAGGTTATAAACTGCAAGACATACCCAGGGGCAGATATAGACTCTGACCATAACTTGTTAGTCATGAACTGTAGGCTGAAACTGAAAAAACTGCAGAAAGGTAGGAAAATAAGGAGATGGGACCTAGATAAATTGAAGGAACGTGAAGTTCTGGTGAATTTCAGAGGGAGATTTAGGCAACAATTGACAGAAACAGGGGGAAATAAAACAGTAGAAGAGGAATGGGTAGCATTGAGAGATGAAATAGTGAAGGCAGCAGAGGACAAAATAGGTAGAAAGGCAAGACCTGCAAAAAATCCTTGGATAACACAGGAGATACTAAATTTAATTGATGAAAGGAGAAAATATAAAAATGCAGTAAATGAAACAGGCAAAATGGAGTACAGACGACTAAGAAATGAGATTGATAGGAAGTGCAAAATGGCTAAGCAGGAGTGGCTAGAAGCCAAATGCAAATCTGTAGAAGAATGTATAAGAAGGGGAAAAGTAGGTACCGCCTACAGGAAAATCAAAGAGACATTTGGGGACAAGAAAAGCAATTCTACGAATATCAAGGACTCAGATGGGAAACCAGTTCTCAGCAAAGAAGGGAAAGCTGAAAGGTGGAAAGAGTACATAGAGCAGCTCTACAAAGGAAATGAACTGAGAGACGATGTTGTAGGAAGGGAAGAGGAAGTAGATCAAGATGAAATAGGAGATACTATACTCAGAGATGAATTTGACAGAGCCTTGAAAGACCTAGGCAGGAACAAGGCCCCAGGAGTAGATGATATACCCTCAGAGCTACTAAAGTCTCTGGGAGAGCCAGCCATGACAAGACTATTTGAACTGGTGTGTAGGATATATGAGACAGGCGAAATGCCCTCAGACTTTAAGAAAAATGTAATAATCCCCATTCCAAAGAAAACAGGTGCAGACAGGTGTGAAAATTACAGAACCATCAGTTTGATAAGTCATGGTTGCAAAATTTTAACACGAATTATCTACAGGAGAATGGAAAAGCTGGTAGAAGCTGACCTAGGGGAAGATCAGTTTGGATTCAGAAGGAACGTAGGAACCCGGGAGGCAATACTCACTTTACGTCTTATCTTAGAAGATAGATTAAGGAAAGGCAAATCTACATTTTTAGCCTTTGTAGATTTGGAGAAAGCGTTTGACAATGTTGACTGGACTACACTCTTTCAAATTCTGAAGTCAGCAGGGGTACAATACAGGGAAAGGAGAGTTATCTACAACCTCTACAAAAGCCAGACCGCAGTTATTAGACTCGAAGGGCATGAAAGGGAAGCATCAGTTGGGAAAGGAGTAAGACAGGGTTGTAGCCTTTCTCCGATGTTATTCAATTTGTACATTGAGCAGGCGATGAAGGAAAGCAAGGAAAATTTTGGAATAGGGATTAAAGTTCAGGGGGAAGAAATAAAAACATTGCGTTTTGCTGATGACATTGTAATTCTGTCAGAGACAGCAAAGGACCTGGAAGAGCAGTTGAATGGAATGGACAGTGTGTTGAAGAGAGCGTACAAAATGAACATTAACAAGAGCAAAACAAAAATAATGGAATGCGGTCTTAGAAAATCAGGCGATGCTGAAGGAATTAGATTAGGTAACGAAACAATGAAGGTGGTAGATGAGTTTTGTTACTTAGGTAGTAAAATAACATGCGATGGTCGCAGTACAGAGGATATAAAATGCAGAATGGCAATGGGAAGAAAAGCATTTTTGAAAAAGAGAAATTTGCTAACATCGAATATTAATTTAAGTGTAAGGAAGTCTTTTCTGAAGGCATTTGTGTGGAGTGTTGCCTTGTATGGGAGTGAGACATGGACGATAAACAGTGCGGACAGGAAGATAATAGAGGCTTTTGAAATGTGGTGCTACAGAAGAATGCTGAAGATTAGGTGGGTAGATCGCATAACTAATGAAGAGGTACTGAACAGAATTGGTGAGAAAAGGAATTTTTGGCATACCCTAACTAAAAGAAGGGATCGCTTGGTAGGACACATTCTTAGACATCGAGGAATCGTACATTTAGCATTGGAGGGAAGTGTGTGGGGTAAAATCGCAGAGGGAGGCCAAGAGACGCGTATAGTAAGCAGATTCAAGTGGATATGGATTGCCGTTCTTATGAGGAGATGAAAAGGTTTGCTCAGGATAGAGTAGGGTGGAGAGCTGCATCAAACCAGTCTCCGGACTGAAGACCATAACAACAAACAACATCCAAAGTCATCTCCTCCTTTAAAATATGACTATTTTACTTAAACAAACGGCGAATATACTGCATTTCCATTAAGAAACAGCAAAATAAAACATTCTGCCGAGAAAATTAAGGTAGTGGCAATCAGTGTCAAAACCGCTGAATCGTGGTCACCTGGCGCCCATTGCAACTATATACATCCAAAATCATCTCCTCCTTGAAAATATGACTATTTTACTTAAACAAACAGCGAATATACTGCATTACCATTCAGAAACAGCAAGATAAATCATTCTGCCGAAAAAATTAAGGTAGTGGCAATCAGTGTCAAAACCGCTGAATCGTGGTCACCTGGCGCCCAGCGGCCCATTGCAACTATATACATCCAAAATCATCTCCTCCTTGAAAATATGACTATTTTACTTAAACAAACAGCGAATATACTGCATTACCATTCAGAAACAGCAAAATAAATCACTCTGCCGAGAAAATTAAGGTAGTGGCTATAAGTGTCAAAACCGCTGAATCGTGGTTTCCAGGCGCCCAGCGGCCCATTGCAACTATATACATCCAAAATCATCTCCTCCTTGAAAATATGACTATTTAACGTAAACAAACGGCGAATATACTGCATTACCATTAAGAAACAGCAAAATAAAACATTCTGCCGAGAAAATTAAGGTAGTGGCAATCAGTGTCAAAACCGCTGAATCGTGGTCACCTGGCGCCCAGCGGCCCATTGCAACTATATACATCCAAAATCATCTCCTCCTTGAAAATATGACTATTTTACTTAAACAAACGGCGAATATACTGCATTACCATTCAGAAACAGCAAAATAAATCATTCTGCCGGAAAAATTAAGGTAGTGGCAATCAGTGTCAAAACCGCTGAATCGTGGTCACCTGGCGCCCAGCGGCCCATTGCAACTATATACATCCAAAATCATCTCCTCCTTGAAAATATGAGTATTTTACTTAAACAAACAGCGAATATACTGCATTACCATTCAGAAACAGCAAAATAAATCATTCTGCCGAGAAAATTAAGGTAGTGGCTATAAGTGTCAAAACCGCTGAATCGTGGTTTCCAGGCGCCCAGCGGCCCATTGCAACTATATACATCCAAAGTCATCTCCTCCTTGAAAATATGACTATTTTACTTAAACAAACGGCGAATATACTGCATTACCATTAAGAAACAGCAAAATAAAACATTCTGCCGAGAAAATTAAGGTAGTGGCTATAAGTGTCAAAACCGCAGAATCGTGGTTTCCAGGCGCCCAGCGGCCCATTGCAACTATATACATCCAAAATAATCTCCTCCTTGAAAATATGACTATTTTACTAAAACAAACAGCGATTATACTGCATTACCATTCAGAAACAGCAAAATAAATCATTCTGCCGAGAAAATTAAGGTAGTGGCTATAAGTGTCAAAACCGCTGAATCGTGGTTTCCAGGCGCCCAGCGGCCCATTGCAACTATATACATCCAAAGTCATCTCCTCCTTGAAAATATGACTATTTTACTTAAACAAACGGCGAATATACTGCATTACCATTCAGAAACAGCAAAATAAATCATTCTGCCGAAAAAATTAAGGTAGTGGCAATCAGTGTCAAAACCGCTGAATCGTGGTCACCTGGCGCCCAGCGGCCCATTGCAACTATATACATCCAAAATCATCTCCTCCTTGAAAATATGACTATTTTACTTAAACAAACAGCGAATATACTGCATTACCATTCAGAAACAGCAAAATAAATCATTCTGCCGAGAAAATTAAGGTAGTGGCTATAAGTGTCAAAACCGCTGAATCGTGGTTTCCAGGCGCCCAGCGGCCCATTGCAACTATATACATCCAAAGTCATCTCCTCCTTGAAAATATGACTATTTTACTTAAACAAACGGCGAATATACTGCATTGCCATTAAGAAACAGCAAAATAAAACATTCTGCCGAGAAAATTAAGGTAGTGGCAATCAGTGTCAAAACCGCTGAATCGTGGTCACCTGGCGCCCAGCGGCCCATTGCAACTATATACATCCAAAATCATCTCCTCCTTGAAAATATGACTATTTTACTTAAACAAACGGCGAATATACTGCATTACCATTCAGAAACAGCAAAATAAATCATTCTGCCGAAAAAATTAAGGTAGTGGCAATCAGTGTCAAAACCGCTGAATCGTGGTCACCTGGCGCCCAGCGGCCCATTGCAACTATATACATCCAAAATCATCTCCTCCTTGAAAATATGACTATTTTACTTAAACAAACAGCGAATATACTGCATTACCATTCAGAAACAGCAAAATAAATCATTCTGCCGAGAAAATTAAGGTAGTGGCTATAAGTGTGAACCGCTGAATCGTGGTTTCCAGGCGCCCAGCGGCCCATTGCAACTATATACATCCAAAGTCATCTCCTCCTTGAAAATATGACTATTTTACTTAAACAAACGGCGAATATACTGCATTACCATTCAGAAACAGCAAAATAAATCATTCTGCCGAAAAAATTAAGGTAGTGGCAATCAGTGTCAAAACCGCTGAATCGTGGTTACCTGGCGCCCAGCGGCCCATTGCAACTATATACATCCAAAATCATCTCCTCCTTGAAAATATGAGTATTTTACTTAAACAAACAGCGAATATACTGCATTACCATTCAGAAACAGCAAAATAAATCATTCTGCCGAGAAAATTAAGGTAGTGGCTATAAGTGTCAAAACCGCTGAATCGTGGTTTCCAGGCGCCCAGCGGCCCATTGCAACTATATACATCCAAAGTCATCTCCTCCTTGAAAATATGACTATTTTACTTAAACAAACGGCGAATATACTGCATTACCATTAAGAAACAGCAAAATAAAACATTCTGCCGAGAAAATTAAGGTAGTGGCTATAAGTGTCAAAACCGCAGAATCGTGGTTTCCAGGCGCCCAGCGGCCCATTGCAACTATATACATCCAAAATCATCTCCTCCTTGAAAATATGACTATTTTACTAAAACAAACAGCGATTATACTGCATTACCATTCAGAAACAGCAAAATAAATCATTCTGCCGAGAAAATTAAGGTAGTGGCTATAAGTGTCAAAACCGCTGAATCGTGGTTTCCAGGCGCCCAGCGGCCCATTGCAACTATATACATCCAAAGTCATCTCCTCCTTGAAAATATGACTATTTTACTTAAACAAACGGCGAATATACTGCATTACCATTCAGAAACAGCAAAATAAATCATTCTGCCGAAAAAATTAAGGTAGTGGCAATCAGTGTCAAAACCGCTGAATCGTGGTCACCTGGCGCCCAGCGGCCCATTGCAACTATATACATCCAAAATCATCTCCTCCTTGAAAATATGACTATTTTACTTAAACAAACAGCGAATATACTGCATTACCATTCAGAAACAGCAAAATAAATCATTCTGCCGAGAAAATTAAGGTAGTGGCTATAAGTGTCAAAACCGCTGAATCGTGGTTTCCAGGCGCCCAGCGGCCCATTGCAACTATATACATCCAAAGTCATCTCCTCCTTGAAAATATGACTATTTTACTTAAACAAACGGCGAATATACTGCATTGCCATTAAGAAACAGCAAAATAAAACATTCTGCCGAGAAAATTAAGGTAGTGGCAATCAGTGTCAAAACCGCTGAATCGTGGTCACATGGCGCCCAGCGGCCCATTGCAACTATATACATCCAAAATCATCTCCTCCTTGAAAATATGACTATTTTACTTAAACAAACGGCGAATATACTGCATTACCATTCAGAAACAGCAAAATAAATCATTCTGCCGAAAAAATTAAGGTAGTGGCAATCAGTGTCAAAACCGCTGAATCGTGGTCACCTGGCGCCCAGCGGCCCATTGCAACTATATACATCCAAAATCATCTCCTCCTTGAAAATATGACTATTTTACTTAAACAAACAGCGAATATACTGCATTACCATTCAGAAACAGCAAAATAAATCATTCTGCCGAGAAAATTAAGGTAGTGGCTATAAGTGTGAACCGCTGAATCGTGGTTTCCAGGCGCCCAGCGGCCCATTGCAACTATATACATCCAAAGTCATCTCCTCCTTGAAAATATGACTATTTTACTTAAACAAACGGCGAATATACTGCATTACCATTAAAAAACAGCAAAATAAAACATTCTGCCGAGAAAATTAAGGTAGTGGCTATAAGTGTCAAAACCGCTGAATCGTGGTTTCCAGGCGCCCAGCGGCCCATTGCAACTATATACATCCAAAAACATCTCCTCCTTGAAAATATGACTATTTTACTTAAACAAACAGCGATTATACTGCATTACCATTCAGAAACAGCAAAATAAATCATTCTGCCGAGAAAATTAAGGTAGTGGCTATAAGTGTCAAAACCGCTGGCGCCCAGCGGCCCATTGCAACTATATAATCCAAAGTCATCTCCTCCTTGAAAATATGACTATTTTACTTAAACAAACGGCGAATATACTGCATTACCATTCAGAAACACCAAAATAAAACATTCTGCCGAGAAAATTAAGGTAGTGGCAATCACTGTCAAAACCGCTGAATCGTGGTTTCCAGGCGCCCAGCGGCTCATTGCAACTATATACAACCAAAGTCATCTCCTCCTTGAAAATATGACTATTTTACTTAAACAAACGGCGAATATACTGCATTACCATTCAGAAACAGCAAAATAAAACATTCTGCCGAGAAAATTAAGGTAGTGGCAATCAGTGTCAAAACCGCTGAATCGTGGTTTCCAGGCGCCCAGCGGCCCATTGCAACTATATACATCCAAAATCATCTCCTCCTTGAAAATATGACTATTTTACTTAAACAAACAGCGAATATACTGCATTACCATTCAGAAACAGCAAAATAAATCATTCTGCCGAGAAAAAATTAAAGGTAGTGGCTATAAGTGTCAAAACCGCTGAATCGTGGTTTCCAGGCGCCCAGCGGCCCATTGCAACTATATACATCCAAAATCATCTCCTCCTTGAAAATATGACTATTTTACTTAAACAAACAGCGAATATACTGCATTACCATTCAGAAACAGCAAAATAAATCATTCTGCCGAGAAAATTAAGGTAGTGGCTATAAGTGTCAAAACCGCTGAATCGTGGTTTCCAGGCGCCCAGCGGCCCATTGCAAGTATATACATCCAAAGTCATCTCCTCCTTGAAAATATGACTATTTTACTTAAACAAACGGCGAATATACTGCATTGCCATTAAGAAAACAGCAAAATAAAACATTCTGCCGAGAAAATTAAGGTAGTGGCAATCAGTGTCAAAACCGCTGAATCGTGGTCACCTGGCGCCCAGCGGCCCATTGCAACTATATACATCCAAAAATCATCTCCTCCTTGAAAATATGACTATTTTACTTAAACAAACGGCGAATATACTGCATTACCATTCAGAAACAGCAAAATAAATCATTCTGCCGAGAAAATTAAGGTAGTGGCTATAAGTGTCAAAACCGCTGAATCGTGGTTTCCAGGCGCCCAGCGGCCCATTGCAACTATATACATCCAAAGTCATCTCCTCCTTGAAAATATGACTATTTTACTTAAACAAACGGCGAATATACTGCATTGCCATTAAGAAACAGCAAAATAAAACATTCTGCCGAGAAAATTAAGGTAGTGGCAATCAGTGTCAAAAACCGCTGAATCGTGGTCACATGGCGCCCAGCGGCCCATTGCAACTATATACATCCAAAATCATCTCCTCCTTGAAAATATGGACTATTTTACTTAAACAAACGGCGAATATACTGCATTACCATTCAGAAACAGCAAAATAAATCATTCTGCCGAAAAAATTAAGGTAGTGGCAATCAGTGTCAAAACCGCTGAATCGTGGTCACCTGGCGCCCAGCGGCCCATTGCAACTATATACATCCAAAATCATCTCCTCCTTGAAAATATGACTATTTTACTTAAACAAACAGCGAATATACTGCATTACCATTCAGAAACAGCAAAATAAATCATTCTGCCGAGAAAATTAAGGTAGTGGCTATAAGTGTGAACCGCTGAATCGTGGTTTCCAGGCGCCCAGCGGCCCATTGCAACTATATACATCCAAAGTCATCTCCTCCTTGAAAATATGACTATTTTACTTAAACAAACGGCGAATATACTGCATTACCATTAAAAAACAGCAAAATAAAACATTCTGCCGAGAAAATTAAGGTAGTGGCTATAAGTGTCAAAACCGCTAAATCGTGGTTTCCAGGCGCCCAGCGGGCCCATTGCAACTATATACATCCAAAAACATCTCCTCCTTGAAAATATGACTATTTTACTTAAACAAACAGCGATTATACTGCATTACCATTCAGAAACAGCAAAATAAATCATTCTGCCGAGAAAATTAAGGTAGTGGCTATAAGTGTCAAAAACCGCTGGCGCCCAGCGGCCCATTGCAAACTATATAATCCAAAGTCATCTCCTCCTTGAAAATATGGACTATTTTACTTAAACAAACGGCGAATATACTGCATTACCATTCAGAAACCACCAAAATAAAAACATTCTGCCGAGAAAATTAAGGTAGTGGCAATCACTGTCAAAACCGCTGAATCGTGGTTTCCAGGCGCCCAGCGGCTCATTGCAACTATATACAACCAAAGTCATCTCCTCCTTGAAAATATGACTATTTTACTTAAAACAAACGGCGAATATACTGCATTACCATTCAGAAACAGCAAAATAAAACATTCTGCCGAGAAAATTAAGGTAGTGGCAATCAGTGTCAAAAACCGCTGAATCGTGGTTTCCAGGCGCCCAGCGGCCCATTGCAACTATATACATCCAAAATCATCTCCTCCTTGAAAATATGACTATTTTACTTAAACAAACAGCGAATATACTGCATTACCATTTCAGAAACAGCAAAATAAATCATTCTGCCGAGAAAATTAAGGTAGTGGCTATAAGTGTCAAAACCGCTGAATCGTGGTTTCCAGGCGCCCAGCGGCCCATTGCAACTATATACATCCAAAATCATCTCCTCCTTGAAAATATGACTATTTTACTTAAACAAACAGCGAATATACTGCATTACCATTCAGAAACAGCAAAATAAATCATTCTGCCGAGAAAATTAAGGTAGTGGCTATAAGTGTCAAAACCGCTGAATCGTGGTTTCCAGGCGCCCAGCGGCCCATTGCAAGTATATACATCCAAAGTCATCTCCTCCTTGAAAATATGACTATTTTACTTAAACAAACGGCGAATATACTGCATTGCCATTAAGAAACAGCAAAATAAAACATTCTGCCGAGAAAAATTAAGGTAGTGGCAATCAGTGTCAAAACCGCTGAATCGTGGTCACCTGGCGCCCAGCGGCCCATTGCAACTATATACATCCAAAATCATCTCCTCCTTGAAAATATGACTATTTTACTTAAACAAACGGCGAATATACTGCATTACCATTCAGAAACAGCAAAATAAATCATTCTGCCGAGAAAATTAAGGTAGTGGCTATAAGTGTCAAAACCGCTGAATCGTGGTTTCCAGGCGCCCAGCGGCCCATTGCAACTATATACATCCAAAGTCATCTCCTCCTTGAAAATATGGACTATTTTACTTAAACAAACGGCGAATATACTGCATTGCCATTAAGAAACAGCAAAATAAAACATTCTGCCGAGAAAATTAAGGTAGTGGCAATCAGTGTCAAAACCGCTGAATCGTGGTCACATGGCGCCCAGCGGCCCATTGCAACTATATACATCCAAAATCATCTCCTCCTTGAAAATATGACTATTTTACTTAAACAAACGGCGAATATACTGCATTACCATTCAGAAACAGCAAAATAAATCATTCTGCCGAAAAAATTAAGGTAGTGGCAATCAGTGTCAAAACCGCTGAATCGTGGTCACCTGGCGCCCAGCGGCCCATTGCAACTATATACATCCAAAATCATCTCCTCCTTGAAAATATGACTATTTTACTTAAACAAACAGCGAATATACTGCATTACCATTCAGAAACAGCAAAATAAATCATTCTGCCGAGAAAATTAAGGTAGTGGCTATAAGTGTGAACCGCTGAATCGTGGTTTCCAGGCGCCCCAGCGGGCCCATTGCAACTATATACATCCAAAGTCATCTCCTCCTTGAAAATATGACTATTTTACTTAAACAAACGGCGAATATACTGCATTACCATTAAAAAACAGCAAAATAAAACATTCTGCCGAGAAAATTAAGGTAGTGGCTATAAGTGTCAAAACCGCTGAATCGTGGTTTCCAGGCGCCCAGCGGGCCCATTGCAACTATATACATCCAAAAACATCTCCTCCTTGAAAATATGACTATTTTACTTAAACAAACAGCGATTATACTGCATTACCATTCAGAAACAGCAAAATAAATCATTCTGCCGAGAAAATTAAGGTAGTGGCTATAAGTGTCAAAACCGCTGGCGCCCAGCGGCCCATTGCAAACTATATAATCCAAAGTCATCTCCTCCTTGAAAATATGACTATTTTACTTAAACAAACGGCGAATATACTGCATTACCATTCAGAAACACCAAAATAAAACATTCTGCCGAGAAAATTAAGGTAGTGGCAATCACTGTCAAAACCGCTGAATCGTGGTTTCCAGGCGCCCAGCGGCTCATTGCAACTATATACAACCAAAGTCATCTCCTCCTTGAAAATATGACTATTTTACTTAAACAAACGGCGAATATACTGCATTACCATTCAGAAACAGCAAAATAAAACATTCTGCCGAGAAAAATTAAGGTAGTGGCAATCAGTGTCAAAACCGCTGAATCGTGGTTTCCAGGCGCCCAGCGGCCCATTGCAACTATATACATCCAAAATCATCTCCTCCTTGAAAATATGACTATTTTACTTAAACAAACAGCGAATATACTGCATTACCATTCAGAAACAGCAAAATAAATCATTCTGCCGAGAAAATTAAGGTAGTGGCTATAAGTGTCAAAACCGCTGAATCGTGGTTTTCCAGGCGCCCAGCGGCCCATTGCAACTATATACATCCAAAATCATCTCCTCCTTGAAAATATGACTATTTTACTTAAACAAACAGCGAATATACTGCATTACCATTCAGAAACAGCAAAATAAATCATTCTGCCGAGAAAAATTAAGGTAGTGGCTATAAGTGTCAAAAACCGCTGAATCGTGGTTTCCAGGCGCCCAGCGGCCCATTGCAAGTATATACATCCAAAGTCATCTCCTCCTTGAAAATATGACTATTTTACTTAAACAAACGGCGAATATACTGCATTGCCATTAAGAAAACAGCAAATTAAACATTCTGCCGAGAAAATTAAGGTAGTGGCAATCAGTGTCAAAACCGCTGAATCGTGGTCACCTGGCGCCCAGCGGCCCATTGCAACTATATACATCCAAAATCATCTCCTCCTTGAAAATATGGACTATTTTACTTAAACAAACGGCGGAATATACTGCATTACCATTCAGAAACAGCAAAATAAATCATTCTGCCGAGAAAATTAAGGTAGTGGCTATAAGTGTCAAAAACCGCTGAATCGTGGTTTCCAGGCGCCCAGCGGGCCCATTGCAACTATATACATCCAAAGTCATCTCCTCCTTGAAAATATGACTATTTTACTTAAACAAACGGCGAATATACTGCATTGCCATTAAGAAACAGCAAAATAAAACATTCTGCCGAGAAAAATTAAGGTAGTGGCAATCAGTGTCAAAACCGCTGAATCGTGGTCACATGGCGCCCAGCGGCCCATTGCAACTATATACATCCAAAATCATCTCCTCCTTGAAAATATGACTATTTTACTTAAACAAACGGCGAATATACTGCATTACCATTCAGAAACAGGCAAAATAAACCATTCTGCCGAAAAAATTAAGGTAGTGGCAATCAGTGTCAAAACCGCTGAATCGTGGTCACCTGGCGCCCAGGCGGCCCATTGCAACTATATACATCCAAAAATCATCTCCTCCTTGAAAATATGGACTATTTTTACTTAAACTAACAGCGAATATACTGCATTACCATTCAGAAACAGCAAAATAAATCATTCTGCCGAGAAAATTAAGGTAGTGGCTATAAGTGTGAACCGCTGAATCGTGGTTTCCCAGGCGCCCAGCGGCCCATTGCAACTATATACATCCAAAGTCATCTCCTCCTTGAAAATATGACTATTTTTACTTAAACAAACGGCGAATATACTGCATTACCATTAAAAAAACAGCAAAATAAAAACATTCTGCCGAGAAAATTAAGGTAGTGGCTATAAGTGTCAAAACCGCTGAATCGTGGTTTCCAGGCGCCCAGCGGCCCATTGCAAACTATATACATCCAAAAACATCTCCTCCTTGAAAATATGACTATTTTACTTAAACAAACAGCGATTATACTGCATTACCATTCAGAAACAGCAAAATAAATCATTCTGCCGAGAAAATTAAGGTAGTGGCTATAAGTGTCAAAACCGCTGGCGCCCAGCGGGCCCCATTGCAAACTATATAATCCAAAGTCATCTCCTCCTTGAAAATATGGACTATTTTACTTAAACAAACGGCGAATATACTGCATTACCATTCAGAAACACTAAAATAAAACATTCTGCCGAGAAAAATTAAGGTAGTGGCAATCACTGTCAAAACCGCTGAAATCGTGGTTTCCAGGCGCCCAGCGGCTCATTGCAACTATATACAACCAAAGTCATCTCCTCCTTGAAAATATGACTATTTTACTTAAACAAACGGCGAATATACTGCATTACCATTCAGAAACAGCAAAATAAAACATTCTGCCGAGAAAATTTAAGGTAGTGGCAATCAGTGTCAAAACCGCTGAATCGTGGTTTCCAGGCGCCCAGCGGCCCATTGCAACTATATACATCCAAAATCATCTCCTCCTTGAAAATATGACTATTTTACTTAAACAAACAGCGAATATACTGCATTACCATTCAGAAACAGCAAAATAAATCATTCTGCCGAGAAAATTAAGGTAGTGGCTATAAGTGTCAAAACCGCTGAATCGTGGTTTCCAGGCGCCCAGCGGCCCATTGCAACTATATACATCCAAAATCATCTCCTCCTTGAAAATATGACTATTTTACTTAAACAAACAGCGAATATACTGCATTACCATTCAGAAACAGCAAAATAAATCATTCTACCGAGAAAATTAAGGTAGTGGCTATAAGTGTCAAAAACCGCTGAATCGTGGTTTCCAGGCGCCCAGCGGCCCATTGCAAGTATATACATCCAAAGTCATCTCCTCCTTGAAAATATGACTATTTTACTTAAACAAACGGCGAATATACTGCATTGCCATTAAGAAACAGCAAAATAAAACATTCTGCCGAGAAAATTAAGGTAGTGGCAATCAGTGTCAAAACCGCTGAATCGTGGTCACCTGGCGCCCAGCGGCCCATTGCAACTATATACATCCAAAATCATCTCCTCCTTGAAAATATGACTATTTTACTTAAACAAACGGCGAATATACTGCATTACCATTCAGAAACAGCAAAATAAATCATTCTGCCGAGAAAATTAAGGTAGTGGCTATAAGTGTCAAAACCGCTGAATCGTGGTTTCCAGGCGCCCAGCGGCCCATTGCAACTATATACATCCAAAGTCATCTCCTCCTTGAAACTATGACTATTTTACTTAAACAAACGGCGAATATACTGCATTGC
>JAOYRU010002237.1:40000-50000 GCA_026315105.1 Locusta migratoria | reverse complement strand
TTTCTGAAAGGTTCCGATATTGAGAAGGCTATTTACACCTTCAGTGCGAACGCACGTAACCCATTAGATGATACATTGCAAGCAGCAGGTGTTTTCTGTGAGTTGTCAAAGGCATTTGATTGTGTGCACCATAACATCCTTTTAAGTACATTAGGATTCTATGGGGTCACGGGAAACGCTGCCAAATGGTTCGCGTCGTACCTCACTAACAGGAATCGAAGGGTGTCGGTGCAGGCGACTAGTGAATTGGGCCAACAGTCATCATCGGGTTGGGACGCAACTACATGTGGTGTCCCACAGGGACCCATCTTAGGGCCATTGCCTTTTCCTGTGTACGTTAATGATCTCTCATCGGTTACACTACCAGAGGCAGAGTTCGGTTTGTCTGCAGATGATACACGTATTGCAATAACGAGTACGTCACGTGTAGTGATAGAAACGTCTGCTAATGATAATTTCATGTACATTACTACATGGTTTAAATCCAACTCATCGTCATTACACTTTGCAAAGACGCACTACCTGCAGTTCAGGACATGTAAGAGATTTCCTTACAGCATATGCATTGAATATGAAGAAGAGCAGATACAAGAGGCTGACAGAATTAAATGCCTGGGATTACAGCTTGGTAATACATTTAGTTGGGAGGAGCACGCCACAGCACTGCAGAAACGAGCCCAACAACTCTGTATTTCCAATACGGGTGTTCTCAGACATAGGAGACATACAAATACCAAAGCTTGCATACTTTGCTTACTTTCAATCCTTAATGTCATATGGTACAATAATTGTGGGGTTAACTCTTCAGGTCGGCCACAAGTCTTCAGAGCCCAAAAACGTGTAATACGTATTATTTGTGGCGTACATTCGCGGACGTCCTGTAGAAGCCTCTTCAAAGAACTGGGTATATTAACTACCGCCTCTCAGTGTATTTATTCCTTAATGACATTTGTCATAAATAATATATCCCTTTTCCCAACAAGCAGCTCGGTTCACACATACAATACTAGAAACAACAATGGTCCACACAAGGATCTAAAAGCACCTACTTCGGTTCACAAAGGGGTCCACTACTCAGGAACACACATTTCCAATACTTTACCATCAAGTACAAACGATTTAGCTACAAGTAAAGGTCAGTTGACGAGGAACCTAAACGACCTTCTAGTGGCCACCTCCTTCTACTCCGTTAGTGACTTTCTACCTTGTACCACGTGCTGCATGCACCCATACTATATTAGTACTATTATATGATCACAAAAAAAACCCTAAAAGAAGAACCTTAAACAATTATGTATCCGTATTTACATTGTTAGTATTTGTTGTTATGCAACCTGTACATTTTGTTTCTTGACATGTTCCACATCCACGGGGATCCCCTCAATTTGGGTCTACGGGACAAATAATTAATCTCATCTGATCTGCAAACGTGTGTACCTGGTATAGTGTTGCAGCCTGGCTATGAACGTGTGCGATTGGCACATCTACGGAGGGAGGTGGTTTGACGTTAGAGGCCATGGAAGAGCCCAATCAGTAACGTGCGGGGACACGCATTACACGCATTGCACTGCAGCGGTACGCCACCTCACGGTGGAGTGCTGTGCAGGCAGAACGTGACGCAACGGCTCGACGGGCAGGTACCTTTCGCGATCGATCCACCGGCGGCTGGCGTTTGGCTGTACATGGGATGTTGATGATGTGGTACCCGCTCGCAGAACAGTGGACGGCGGTTCGTCGACATGGGACTACGGGCCGTGTAGCACACAGTACGGTGCGGTCGGCGACGTGGCACACGTCGGATGGGAATGTTACGTACGTCACACGCCTCGGACGTCTGGACATGTGCACGGGCGTCGCCTGCGGGATCTATGGCCGGTAAACGGCAATGTCGTGGAATACGTGTGTACACGCGACCGGCGGGCTACACGACATGTCGCCATTCACTCTTACCCATCACCGATGCCATCCATTGTTGCGGTGATTCACCGCGGCTGCCACAGACATTACGGGCGGCGGGAGGATAGGGCAGACCCATTACTACACATTCATACGCGCCAATGTACGTGCTGGGCGGGGCCGTATTTGTACATGTGCGGTACGCGCACGTCACATACACTTACCTGCATGTACGTGATTGCGGCCACCTCAGACACAATACCGTACAGCCCCCGTCTGCTACATGCTATCGCTATGTAGTACAACGCAAGGGTGTCCTCCGTCGTGCGCAACCGGTTGACAGTGTTGTTCGTAACGGATCCCGTCTCGCACGTTCATCGACAACTGTCGCCCCATGCCGCAATGATGTCCAAATACCAGGCCTTCCCTGATAATATCGGGGGCAGGACAACGTGTCGGTGCACGGGCCCGCTATTGTTCTGAACACCGACCACCGGTACAGGGACAACGCGCACCGACATGGTTCGGCCCACGGTTCCAAAATGGCTGTCGACCGGCTCTTGGCGGACGTCCTCCGTGCACATTACACCTCACGCGATACCTCCCGTAATGGGGTGTCCACGCACATGCTACCGTGGCATTTGCGCCCGTCTGCTCTACCGCTGTACCTTTCTCCCCACGATGGGACCCTTTTGTTCGCGGGCTCCTGGGGCATGCGCAACGGTTCGTGTTTGCGATGCGCGGTACCCGGTCGGGCGTACAAACGACACATTGCATGTGCAGCGGGTGGAATACCCGTCTCGGCCTGCGGATCATGTATCTTTCCCGGTTACGGGGCACACGTGCGACGGCCTATCCGGTATCGGCAAATGTCACCATACTCTTTGTCCCGGGCGGTTAATGTTATTCGCATTATGCTCCTCGGTCCGGGGTCTGCTTTGATGCAGCTCCCCACCCTAGTCTCTGTCCTGAGCAGGCCTTTTCATCTCCTCATGGGAACGGCAACCCACATCCACGTGAATCGGCATACTATACGCGTCTCTCGGTCTCCCTCTGCGATTTGTACCCCCACACACCTCCCCCCGGTGCTACATGTACGATTCCTCGATGTCTGCGATCCCCTCTTTTGGCCACGGGTCTGTCCAGTACCTCTTCATTGGTTATGCGAGCTACCCACCTAATCATTGGCATTCGTCTGTGGCACCACATCTCAAACGCCTCTAATCTCCCCCTGTCCGCACCGCCTGTCGTCCACGCGTCACGTCCGTACAAGGCACCTCTCCGCTCAAATGCTTTCCGAAAAGGCCTCCTCATACGCACATTACTGTTCGGTGTTAGCACATTTCTCGTCTTCCCGGAATGCTTTCCCTCCCGTCGCCATTCTGCATTTTATGTCCTCTGTACCGCGACCATCGCCCGTTATTTCCCTACCCACGTAACACAACGCATCTACCGCCGACATTGTATCGTTCCCCACTCTACCTCCTTCGGCATCGCCTGATCCTCGACGACCGCACTTCCATTACTTTTGTTTTGCTCTTGTCAATGTCCATTGTATACATTCCCCGCAACACACTGTCCATTCCATTCAACCGCTCTTCCAGGTCCTTTGCTGTCTCTGGCAGCATTACACTGCCATCGGCAACACGCAATGTTGTCCTGTCGTCCCCCTGAACGTTACTCCCTATCCCAAAGCCGTCCGTGCTTTCCTTCACCGCCTGCTCGATGTGCACACTGAAAAGCATCGGAGGTGGGCTAGCACCCTGCCTCACGCCCTTCCCAACTGATGCTTCCCTCCCATGCCCGTCGCGTCGTACAACTGCGGTCTGGCGTTTGTACACGTATTTCCCTCGGGCGGTTACCATACGAATGTTCACATGACCTCTACAACTGTGGTGTATGTACACAGGGCCGCAAAATGACGGTGTGCCTGTCTCGGACGCGCGGTGCCGCGTGTGCAGTAACGCGCAAATGACCTCCCACATCACCGCGTCTATCCGCCGACGTACGGTGTGCACGGCGACACGTCACGACGGCTTCCGGTAGACCTCCTTGCGACCTAGTTACTACGATGTTTGCACCACTGGGCGGACACTCGTGAGGAGCCCGCACAACCTTTGCGGTACGTTTGTGTACCTTCTCGGCGGCATTTATGCGCACCTGTTTCCCTTTCGTACACGGACCTCCGCACCAATTGCATCTCTGTCTCGACATGTACGCCTTCCCGACGCAGGGGTGCCAACGTCGCAGGTCCGGCACCCTCCGCCCTCGTGTCGCTGGCGACGTCGGCCGTGAACCGGGTGCGGGCCACCCCCCCCCCCGGCCGCGCCGCGCGAGTGCCGCCCAACGCGATCGGGCGCGCCCCTGCGCTCCGGGGCGGCGCCTCCTCGTTCGCCCGTCGCAATTGGTCTCTACGTGGCGGCGTCACCGCCGTCCCCGCCATTAACCCGGCCGGCTCCTCGGCGCGGTGCCGCCATCTGCCGGCCGCACGACGGCCGCCCGCCTCCCGCCGTGCCCTCGCCGGCGCCACCTATCGGCGGTTCCGCGCACCCGTCGCCGGCAGCGCCACCTGTCGCGCCCTCGGCGCCGCACACGCTGGCGACGGCCGCGGGCCGCTCCTCCACGGCGCGTCGTCGCCCTGCACCACATCGACGGGCCGGCGGGAGGGCGGAACCGGGATCCTGGTCTCACCCACTCGCGCGTCTGTCTGCGTTCGTTCTGTACGGACGTCCTCCGTTCGTGTACCCGTCCAATGGCCGGTGATGCACCTTGTCGTGCGCGCGTATTGCCGACCTTGTGTCGTAATGCACATGTTACCTCTTCTTTTTTGCGTGTGTGTCCGTGCCGCCGCACCCCCCCCCCCCCCCCCTCTTCTTCGTTCGTGTTTGATGGTGATTTTTTTTTTTTTTTTTTTTTTTTTTGCCGCGCGCGCGCGCCGTTTCGGGTGCTCCCATACGTGTGCCATTTGCCCGCCCGTCTCGCACTGCCGCCGGCCTCCGGCGTTCGGGTTGGCGCTCGCGGACACAGACGGTGGCGGCCGGTCCATTTGTCGCCGCGCGAACACACGTCCGCTCCTCCGGCCGCCGGCTCGCCGTCGCCGGCCCTCCTCCGCCGGGCGACCCCCGAATTTCGCGCCACGCGCGGGTGGACGGCGGGCCCTGGTCGCCCTCTCATTCCACTGTGGGCACCCCCCGGGACCGCGCCGTGACGCGTTCGCCGCCCTCCCCGACTTTCCCGCTGTCCCTATCCGCTCGGTTCGGTCGGGGGCGGCGGCGCGCGCCCCCGCCGGCCGCCGGCCGCTCGGACCGCCGCCACTCCGGCCCGGCCCGGCGCAGCGCCACCGGCCCCCGCGGGGCGCACGCGCCGCGCCCGCTGCCGGCCCCGCGCGCCGCCGCGCCGCCGGCCTGGGCGCCTCGGCCGGGCCGCGGCCGGCCGCTGCCCCGGCGCCCGGTGCCCGTCGGGCGGGCGGCCCCGGCGCGCGGCTGTGCCCCGCACGCGCGCACGTCGCGCCGCCCTCCGCAGGCCGGCGTCGGCTGGTGTGGGGGGCGGGGCGCGGCCGCGGGCGCCGCCCGGCGCGCTGTGACGCGACGTGACGTGACCCGGCCTGGCGTCGCGTCGCGTCACCTGCCCTGCCCTCCGCTAACGTAACCTAGCGTCGCGTCGCCTACCCTGCCCTACCCTAACCTAACCTAACCTAACCTGACCTAACCTAACGCAACGTGACCTAACCTAACCCAACGTAGCCTAACCTAACCCGACCTCACGTAACCTAACCTAACGCAACCCTAACGTACCGTGGCGTACCGTAACCGCGCGTCACCTCGCCACGTCGTTCCTGATCACAGCTACCCGCTGGTGCTATTGTCGGTGAGGCGGCGCTGGTGCTTACCCGGGCGCGCATGCGTACTTATGCCTTTCGTGTGCGTGGCGCGCGACATCGTTCCACCTGCGTCCACGACATCGGTTCGGGGGTTCTCTGTACACGGTTTGCATGGTTCTGCAGACTACGACACATCACCACGACATGTGGTGTCCTTCGAGATACTCGTTTGCCTAATTGTACGAACATGGTTCCGATCGCGGTTCTCAATGGCCGGCAACGGGTTCTGCAGGTACGCCGAATAGCATTGTTCCGTGCGGATTATACCGCATGAGGTAATTGCAATAATGGGGTGTCCATTGACATGCTACCGTGGACTGTGCACCCGTTTCCTTCCAACAATTCGACTCGTTTTTGTTTCCTTCCCGAGCTCTGGGGACATGTGCAATGGTTCTTGTCTACGATGGTCGGTACTCGCTCATTGAATGTGCGGCAAATGTACATGTCCCGGGTGAGGGGCACAAATACGACAGCTACTCGGATATCCACCGTGGTAAACGCACGTTTGTTTGTTTTGTTTCGTGCTCTTCGGGCGATTCGATAGCAATGTTCCCACGCACTCTACAAGTGCAGTATATGTACACAGAGGCCCCAAAGACAATGCCGGTTTCCCGACGACAGTGGTGCCAGTGTACAGTGACGTGACGATGCATTCCACATGGCTGCATTTACCTGATGACGTATACTCTGCACGGACAGATGTTTTTCGGATGTCCTGTAGAACGCTTCGCGGGCTCTGTTTGCGCTATTGGGCAAAGAATTCTGTCAAGCCACCTCCAAAACGACTCCAGTTTGTGGTCAATTGCTACTATTTTGCCGGCGAAAATCGACAGGGGTATTTCGATTTTGTACGGGGAACCCCGGAACCTCACAGTGGCGTGTCAATGGAGTCCCCATTATTGCATCTACCGCATGACGTATGGTGTGCACAGTCAAATGTCATTGGGATTACCTGTACAGCTCTTTGGGAGCTACTTCCGACTGTGATCGGAGCTATGTGTGTAAACGGCGACAACAACAAACACCACAAACAAGCAGGGCACAACAACAGGAACAACCGCAGTAACGGAACCAACAACAAAAGAACAGAAACGGACATGAAAGAAAAACAGACGAACCGAAAACGGGCGGAGGGGACGAGACAAACAACCACTACAGTCTGCGGGAAAGTTCCGTATGTTTGTCGGCGAACTGTTGCAGAGCTATTTACGTTTTGCACCCCGCACCTATCGCGTATCCGTCTAGAACTCCGAAAGGAGAGTACGTTCTCCAAAGGACCAAAGAAAGGGTTGCCAACTTCACAGGACCCACTGAAATGGGTGTGGTGTCGTTGCCCTATCGTCACCGGTTGCTCTCTGGGACGCAACACGCGATTCGTACGATTGCGTGTGACGGTCACCCGGTGGTGCACTTTCTTGCCGAAGTGCGTGGCGACCGGTACGGTGGGCCGGCGGGCGGGCGGCGACGCCGGCCGGCGGGCGGGGGCCGCGCGGCGGCGGTGGGGCGGGCGGCGCGGGCGCGCGCGCCGGCCGCGCGGCGCCGGCGCGCTGCCGCCGAGGCGGCGGCCGGGCGCGGCGCGCGGCGGGCGGGAGGGGCGCGCGGCGGCGCGCGGCCGGCGCGGCTCCCCGCGAGTGGGAGCGGCGGCGGGGCGCGCTGTGCGAAGCGCGGCGCGGCGGCTGCGGCCTGTGTGGGCTGCTCCGCCGCCCGGCGTTCGGCGGCCCGACTCCGGCTGCTGGCTCGGTGGCCCCGGCGGTTCTCGCCGGCGGCTTGTACCGCGGCCGGCGGCCGGTGACTCGGCCGCGCCCGCCCGCTTCTGCACGCCGCCTACGGGGCGGGGCCCCGGCCCCGCCCTTGTGGCGCCGGCGCCGGAGCTTCCGGCCGGCCTCGGCCGTCCGTGTTGCCTCCCGCCGGCAATGCCACGACAGCACGCTCCCGGGCCTCTGCCGGCAGCGGCAAGCTCAGTTGGGAGCACGGGTTTTCTGAACTCGTCTACTCGCCTGTCTCCGGGCGATTGCGCCTCTCTCGGACCCGACCACGTGCTTCGGCCGGCGCCGCGCGCCGCCGGGACCTGAGAGGGTTTCGAGGTGTATCGTGCAGGGGAGCCCCGCCTCCTCCTGGACTCTTCTTCCTGGTGCGAACTGCGTGTTCGCGCGGGCCGCCGGGATGCACTCCCGGCCAGGCCTCGCTGCTACGCTATGCAAGCAAGGCAGCTCCCTGGTTGATCCTGCCAGTAGTCATATGCTTGTCTCAAAGATTAAGCCATGCATGTCTCAGTACAAGCCGCATTAAGGTGAAACCGCGAATGGCTCATTAAATCAGTTATGGTTCCTTAGATCGTACCCACGTTACTTGGATAACTGTGGTAATTCTAGAGCTAATACATGCAAACAGAGTCCCGACCAGAGATGGAAGGGACGCTTTTATTAGATCAAAACCAATCGGTCGGCTCGTCCGGTCCGTTTGCCTTGGTGACTCTGAATAACTTTGGGCTGATCGCACGGTCTCCGTACCGGCGACGCATCTTTCAAATGTCTGCCTTATCAACTGTCGATGGTAGGTTCTGCGCCTACCATGGTTGTAACGGGTAACGGGGAATCAGGGTTCGATTCCGGAGAGGGAGCCTGAGAAACGGCTACCACATCCAAGGAAGGCAGCAGGCGCGCAAATTACCCACTCCCGGCACGGGGAGGTAGTGACGAAAAATAACGATACGGGACTCATCCGAGGCCCCGTAATCGGAATGAGTACACTTTAAATCCTTTAACGAGTATCTATTGGAGGGCAAGTCTGGTGCCAGCAGCCGCGGTAATTCCAGCTCCAATAGCGTATATTAAAGTTGTTGCGGTTAAAAAGCTCGTAGTTGGATTTGTGTCCCACGCTGTTGGTTCACCGCCCGTCGGTGTTTAACTGGCATGTATCGTGGGACGTCCTGCCGGTGGGGCGAGCCGAAGGCGCGCGGCCGCCTCGTGCGTGCCCGTGCGTCCCGAGGCGGACCCCGTTGAAATCCTACCGCGGTGCTCTTTACCGAGTGTCGAGGTGGGCCGGCACGTTTACTTTGAACAAATTAGAGTGCTTAAAGCAGGCAAGCCCGCCTGAATACTGTGTGCATGGAATAATGGAATAGGACCTCGGTTCTATTTTGTTGGTTTTCGGAACCCGAGGTAATGATTAATAGGGACAGGCGGGGGCATTCGTATTGCGACGTTAGAGGTGAAATTCTTGGATCGTCGCAAGACGAACAGAAGCGAAAGCATTTGCCAAGTATGTTTTCATTAATCAAGAACGAAAGTTAGAGGTTCGAAGGCGATCAGATACCGCCCTAGTTCTAACCATAAACGATGCCAGCCAGCGATCCGCCGCAGTTCCTCCGATGACTCGGCGGGCAGCCTCCGGGAAACCAAAGCTTTTGGGTTCCGGGGGAAGTATGGTTGCAAAGCTGAAACTTAAAGGAATTGACGGAAGGGCACCACCAGGAGTGGAGCCTGCGGCTTAATTTGACTCAACACGGGAAACCTCACCAGGCCCGGACACCGGAAGGATTGACAGATTGATAGCTCTTTCTTGATTCGGTGGGTGGTGGTGCATGGCCGTTCTTAGTTGGTGGAGCGATTTGTCTGGTTAATTCCGATAACGAACGAGACTCTAGCCTGCTAACTAGTCGCGTGACATCCTTCGTGCTGTCAGCGATTACTTTTCTTCTTAGAGGGACAGGCGGCTTCTAGCCGCACGAGATTGAGCAATAACAGGTCTGTGATGCCCTTAGATGTTCTGGGCCGCACGCGCGCTACACTGAAGGAATCAGCGTGTCTTCCTAGGCCGAAAGGTCGGGGTAACCCGCTGAACCCCTCCTTCGTGCTAGGGATTGGGGCTTGCAATTGTTCCCCATGAACGAGGAATTCCCAGTAAGCGCGAGTCATAAGCTCGCGTTGATTACGTCCCTGCCCTTTGTACACACCGCCCGTCGCTACTACCGATTGAATGATTTAGTGAGGTCTTCGGACTGGTACGCGGCATCGACTCTGTCGTTGCCGATGCTACCGGAAAGATGACCAAACTTGATCATTTAGAGGAAGTAAAAGTCGTAACAAGGTTTCCGTAGGTGAACCTGCGGAAGGATCATTACCGACTTGACTGCATGTCTTGCGATGTGCGTGTCTTGTCGCGCATACAGACACTGCGCCTCCTGGGCGCGCGCCGCGTGCGGGACCACGCGCACGTCTCAAA
>JAOYRU010002237.1:22500-32500 GCA_026315105.1 Locusta migratoria | reverse complement strand
TCATTACACTTTGCAAAGACGCACTACCTGCAGTTCAGGACATGTAAGAGATTTCCTTACAGCATATGCATTGAATATGAAGAAGAGCAGATACAAGAGGCTGACAGAATTAAATGCCTGGGATTACAGCTTGGTAATACATTTAGTTGGGAGGAGCACGCCACAGCACTGCAGAAACGACCCAACAACTCTGTATTTCCAATACGGGTGTTCTCAGACATAGGAGACATACAAATACCAAAGCTTGCATACTTTGCTTACTTTCAATCCTTAATGTCATATGGTACAATAATTGTGGGGTTAACTCTTCAGGTCGGCCACAAGTCTTCAGAGCCCAAAAACGTGTAATACGTATTATTTGTGGCGTACATTCGCGGACGTCCTGTAGAAGCCTCTTCAAAGAACTGGGTATATTAACTACCGCCTCTCAGTGTATTTATTCCTTAATGACATTTGTCATAAATAATATATCCCTTTTCCCAACAAGCAGCTCGGTTCACACATACAATACTAGAAACAACAATGGTCCACACAAGGATCTAAAAGCACCTACTTCGGTTCACAAAGGGGTCCACTACTCAGGAACACACATTTCCAATACTTTACCATCAAGTACAAACGATTTAGCTACAAGTAAAGGTCAGTTGACGAGGAACCTAAACGACCTTCTAGTGGCCACCTCCTTCTACTCCGTTAGTGACTTTCTACCTTGTACCACGTGCTGCATGCACCCATACTATATTAGTACTATTATATGATCACAAAAAAAACCCTAAAAGAAGAACCTTAAACAATTATGTATCCGTATTTACATTGTTAGTATTTGTTGTTATGCAACCTGTACATTTTGTTTCTTGACATGTTCCACATCCACGGGGATCCCCTCAATTTGGGTCTACGGGACAAATAATTAATCTCATCTGATCTGCAAACGTGTGTACCTGGTATAGTGTTGCAGCCTGGCTATGAACGTGTGCGATTGGCACATCTACGGAGGGAGGTGGTTTGACGTTAGAGGCCATGGAAGAGCCCAATCAGTAACGTGCGGGGACACGCATTACACGCATTGCACTGCAGCGGTACGCCACCTCACGGTGGAGTGCTGTGCAGGCAGAACGTGACGCAACGGCTCGACGGGCAGGTACCTTTCGCGATCGATCCACCGGCGGCTGGCGTTTGGCTGTACATGGGATGTTGATGATGTGGTACCCGCTCGCAGAACAGTGGACGGCGGTTCGTCGACATGGGACTACGGGCCGTGTAGCACACAGTACGGTGCGGTCGGCGACGTGGCACACGTCGGATGGGAATGTTACGTACGTCACACGCCTCGGACGTCTGGACATGTGCACGGGCGTCGCCTGCGGGATCTATGGCCGGTAAACGGCAATGTCGTGGAATACGTGTGTACACGCGACCGGCGGGCTACACGACATGTCGCCATTCACTCTTACCCATCACCGATGCCATCCATTGTTGCGGTGATTCACCGCGGCTGCCACAGACATTACGGGCGGCGGGAGGATAGGGCAGACCCATTACTACACATTCATACGCGCCAATGTACGTGCTGGGCGGGGCCGTATTTGTACATGTGCGGTACGCGCACGTCACATACACTTACCTGCATGTACGTGATTGCGGCCACCTCAGACACAATACCGTACAGCCCCCGTCTGCTACATGCTATCGCTATGTAGTACAACGCAAGGGTGTCCTCCGTCGTGCGCAACCGGTTGACAGTGTTGTTCGTAACGGATCCCGTCTCGCACGTTCATCGACAACTGTCGCCCCATGCCGCAATGATGTCCAAATACCAGGCCTTCCCTGATAATATCGGGGGCAGGACAACGTGTCGGTGCACGGGCCCGCTATTGTTCTGAACACCGACCACCGGTACAGGGACAACGCGCACCCGACATGGTTCGGCCCACGGTTCCAAAATGGCTGTCGACCGGCTCTTGGCGGACGTCCTCCGTGCACATTACACCTCACGCGATACCTCCCGTAATGGGGTGTCCACGCACATGCTACCGTGGCATTTGCGCCCGTCTGCTCTACCGCTGTACCTTTCTCCCCACGATGGGACCCTTTTGTTCGCGGGCTCCTGGGGCATGCGCAACGGTTCGTGTTTGCGATGCGCGGTACCCGGTCGGGCGTACAAACGACACATTGCATGTGCAGCGGGTGGAATACCCGTCTCGGCCTGCGGATCATGTATCTTTCCCGGTTACGGGGCACACGTGCGACGGCCTATCCGGTATCGGCAAATGTCACCATACTCTTTGTCCCGGGCGGTTAATGTTATTCGCATTATGCTCCTCGGTCCGGGGTCTGCTTTGATGCAGCTCCCCACCCTAGTCTCTGTCCTGAGCAGGCCTTTTCATCTCCTCATGGGAACGGCAACCCACATCCACGTGAATCGGCATACTATACGCGTCTCTCGGTCTCCCTCTGCGATTTGTACCCCCACACACCTCCCCCCGGTGCTACATGTACGATTCCTCGATGTCTGCGATCCCCTCTTTTGGCCACGGGTCTGTCCAGTACCTCTTCATTGGTTATGCGAGCTACCCACCTAATCATTGGCATTCGTCTGTGGCACCACATCTCAAACGCCTCTAATCTCCCCCTGTCCGCACCGCCTGTCGTCCACGCGTCACGTCCGTACAAGGCACCTCTCCGCTCAAATGCTTTCCGAAAAGGCCTCCTCATACGCACATTACTGTTCGGTGTTAGCACATTTCTCGTCTTCCCGGAATGCTTTCCCTCCCGTCGCCATTCTGCATTTTATGTCCTCTGTACCGCGACCATCGCCCGTTATTTCCCTACCCACGTAACACAACGCATCTACCGCCGACATTGTATCGTTCCCCACTCTACCTCCTTCGGCATCGCCTGATCCTCGACGACCGCACTTCCATTACTTTTGTTTTGCTCTTGTCAATGTCCATTGTATACATTCCCCGCAACACACTGTCCATTCCATTCAACCGCTCTTCCAGGTCCTTTGCTGTCTCTGGCAGCATTACACTGCCATCGGCAACACGCAATGTTGTCCTGTCGTCCCCCTGAACGTTACTCCCTATCCCAAAGCCGTCCGTGCTTTCCTTCACCGCCTGCTCGATGTGCACACTGAAAAGCATCGGAGGTGGGCTAGCACCCTGCCTCACGCCCTTCCCAACTGATGCTTCCCTCCCATGCCCGTCGCGTCGTACAACTGCGGTCTGGCGTTTGTACACGTATTTCCCTCGGGCGGTTACCATACGAATGTTCACATGACCTCTACAACTGTGGTGTATGTACACAGGGCCGCAAAATGACGGTGTGCCTGTCTCGGACGCGCGGTGCCGCGTGTGCAGTAACGCGCAAATGACCTCCCACATCACCGCGTCTATCCGCCGACGTACGGTGTGCACGGCGACACGTCACGACGGCTTCCGGTAGACCTCCTTGCGACCTAGTTACTACGATGTTTGCACCACTGGGCGGACACTCGTGAGGAGCCCGCACAACCTTTGCGGTACGTTTGTGTACCTTCTCGGCGGCATTTATGCGCACCTGTTTCCCTTTCGTACACGGACCTCCGCACCAATTGCATCTCTGTCTCGACATGTACGCCTTCCCGACGCAGGGGTGCCAACGTCGCAGGTCCGGCACCCTCCGCCCTCGTGTCGCTGGCGACGTCGGCCGTGAACCGGGTGCGGGCCACCCCCCCCCCGGCCGCGCCGCGCGAGTGCCGCCCAACGCGATCGGGCGCGCCCCTGCGCTCCGGGGCGGCGCCTCCTCGTTCGCCCGTCGCAATTGGTCTCTACGTGGCGGCGTCACCGCCGTCCCCGCCATTAACCCGGCCGGCTCCTCGGCGCGGTGCCGCCATCTGCCGGCCGCACGACGGCCGCCCGCCTCCCGCCGTGCCCTCGCCGGCGCCACCTATCGGCGGTTCCGCGCACCCGTCGCCGGCAGCGCCACCTGTCGCGCCCTCGGCGCCGCACACGCTGGCGACGGCCGCGGGCCGCTCCTCCACGGCGCGTCGTCGCCCTGCACCACATCGACGGGCCGGCGGGAGGGCGGAACCGGGATCCTGGTCTCACCCACTCGCGCGTCTGTCTGCGTTCGTTCTGTACGGACGTCCTCCGTTCGTGTACCCGTCCAATGGCCGGTGATGCACCTTGTCGTGCGCGCGTATTGCCGACCTTGTGTCGTAATGCACATGTTACCTCTTCTTTTTTGCGTGTGTGTCCGTGCCGCCGCACCCCCCCCCCCCCCCCCTCTTCTTCGTTCGTGTTTGATGGTGATTTTTTTTTTTTTTTTTTTTTTTTTGCCGCGCGCGCGCGCCGTTTCGGGTGCTCCCATACGTGTGCCATTTGCCCGCCCGTCTCGCACTGCCGCCGGCCTCCGGCGTTCGGGTTGGCGCTCGCGGACACAGACGGTGGCGGCCGGTCCATTTGTCGCCGCGCGAACACACGTCCGCTCCTCCGGCCGCCGGCTCGCCGTCGCCGGCCCTCCTCCGCCGGGCGACCCCCGAATTTCGCGCCACGCGCGGGTGGACGGCGGGCCCTGGTCGCCCTCTCATTCCACTGTGGGCACCCCCCGGGACCGCGCCGTGACGCGTTCGCCGCCCTCCCCGACTTTCCCGCTGTCCCTATCCGCTCGGTTCGGTCGGGGGCGGCGGCGCGCGCCCCCGCCGGCCGCCGGCCGCTCGGACCGCCGCCACTCCGGCCCGGCCCGGCGCAGCGCCACCGGCCCCCGCGGGGCGCACGCGCCGCGCCCGCTGCCGGCCCCGCGCGCCGCCGCGCCGCCGGCCTGGGCGCCTCGGCCGGGCCGCGGCCGGCCGCTGCCCCGGCGCCCGGTGCCCGTCGGGCGGGCGGCCCCGGCGCGCGGCTGTGCCCCGCACGCGCGCACGTCGCGCCGCCCTCCGCAGGCCGGCGTCGGCTGGTGTGGGGGGCGGGGCGCGGCCGCGGGCGCCGCCCGGCGCGCTGTGACGCGACGTGACGTGACCCGGCCTGGCGTCGCGTCGCGTCACCTGCCCTGCCCTCCGCTAACGTAACCTAGCGTCGCGTCGCCTACCCTGCCCTACCCTAACGTAACCTAACCTAACCTGACCTAACCTAACGCAACGTGACCTAACCTAACCCAACGTAGCCTAACCTAACCCGACCTCACGTAACCTAACCTAACGCAACCCTAACGTACCGTGGCGTACCGTAACCGCGCGTCACCTCGCCACGTCGTTCCTGATCACAGCTACCCGCTGGTGCTATTGTCGGTGAGGCGGCGCTGGTGCTTACCCGGGCGCGCATGCGTACTTATGCCTTTCGTGTGCGTGGCGCGCGACATCGTTCCACCTGCGTCCACGACATCGGTTCGGGGGTTCTCTGTACACGGTTTGCATGGTTCTGCAGACTACGACACATCACCACGACATGTGGTGTCCTTCGAGATACTCGTTTGCCTAATTGTACGAACATGGTTCCGATCGCGGTTCTCAATGGCCGGCAACGGGTTCTGCAGGTACGCCGAATAGCATTGTTCCGTGCGGATTATACCGCATGAGGTAATTGCAATAATGGGGTGTCCATTGACATGCTACCGTGGACTGTGCACCCGTTTCCTTCCAACAATTCGACTCGTTTTTGTTTCCTTCCCGAGCTCTGGGGACATGTGCAATGGTTCTTGTCTACGATGGTCGGTACTCGCTCATTGAATGTGCGGCAAATGTACATGTCCCGGGTGAGGGGCACAAATACGACAGCTACTCGGATATCCACCGTGGTAAACGCACGTTTGTTTGTTTTGTTTCGTGCTCTTCGGGCGATTCGATAGCAATGTTCCCACGCACTCTACAAGTGCAGTATATGTACACAGAGGCCCCAAAGACAATGCCGGTTTCCCGACGACAGTGGTGCCAGTGTACAGTGACGTGACGATGCATTCCACATGGCTGCATTTACCTGATGACGTATACTCTGCACGGACAGATGTTTTTCGGATGTCCTGTAGAACGCTTCGCGGGCTCTGTTTGCGCTATTGGGCAAAGAATTCTGTCAAGCCACCTCCAAAACGACTCCAGTTTGTGGTCAATTGCTACTATTTTGCCGGCGAAAATCGACAGGGGTATTTCGATTTTGTACGGGGAACCCCGGAACCTCACAGTGGCGTGTCAATGGAGTCCCCATTATTGCATCTACCGCATGACGTATGGTGTGCACAGTCAAATGTCATTGGGATTACCTGTACAGCTCTTTGGGAGCTACTTCCGACTGTGATCGGAGCTATGTGTGTAAACGGCGACAACAACAAACACCACAAACAAGCAGGGCACAACAACAGGAACAACCGCAGTAACGGAACCAACAACAAAAGAACAGAAACGGACATGAAAGAAAAACAGACGAACCGAAAACGGGCGGAGGGGACGAGACAAACAACCACTACAGTCTGCGGGAAAGTTCCGTATGTTTGTCGGCGAACTGTTGCAGAGCTATTTACGTTTTGCACCCCGCACCTATCGCGTATCCGTCTAGAACTCCGAAAGGAGAGTACGTTCTCCAAAGGACCAAAGAAAGGGTTGCCAACTTCACAGGACCCACTGAAATGGGTGTGGTGTCGTTGCCCTATCGTCACCGGTTGCTCTCTGGGACGCAACACGCGATTCGTACGATTGCGTGTGACGGTCACCCGGTGGTGCACTTTCTTGCCGAAGTGCGTGGCGACCGGTACGGTGGGCCGGCGGGCGGGCGGCGACGCCGGCCGGCGGGCGGGGGCCGCGCGGCGGCGGTGGGGCGGGCGGCGCGGGCGCGCGCGCCGGCCGCGCGGCGCCGGCGCGCTGCCGCCGAGGCGGCGGCCGGGCGCGGCGCGCGGCGGGCGGGAGGGGCGCGCGGCGGCGCGCGGCCGGCGCGGCTCCCCGCGAGTGGGAGCGGCGGCGGGGCGCGCTGTGCGAAGCGCGGCGCGGCGGCTGCGGCCTGTGTGGGCTGCTCCGCCGCCCGGCGTTCGGCGGCCCGACTCCGGCTGCTGGCTCGGTGGCCCCGGCGGTTCTCGCCGGCGGCTTGTACCGCGGCCGGCGGCCGGTGACTCGGCCGCGCCCGCCCGCTTCTGCACGCCGCCTACGGGGCGGGGCCCCGGCCCCGCCCTTGTGGCGCCGGCGCCGGAGCTTCCGGCCGGCCTCGGCCGTCCGTGTTGCCTCCCGCCGGCAATGCCACGACAGCACGCTCCCGGGCCTCTGCCGGCAGCGGCAAGCTCAGTTGGGAGCACGGGTTTTCTGAACTCGTCTACTCGCCTGTCTCCGGGCGATTGCGCCTCTCTCGGACCCGACCACGTGCTTCGGCCGGCGCCGCGCGCCGCCGGGACCTGAGAGGGTTTCGAGGTGTATCGTGCAGGGGAGCCCCGCCTCCTCCTGGACTCTTCTTCCTGGTGCGAACTGCGTGTTCGCGCGGGCCGCCGGGATGCACTCCCGGCCAGGCCTCGCTGCTACGCTATGCAAGCAAGGCAGCTCCCTGGTTGATCCTGCCAGTAGTCATATGCTTGTCTCAAAGATTAAGCCATGCATGTCTCAGTACAAGCCGCATTAAGGTGAAACCGCGAATGGCTCATTAAATCAGTTATGGTTCCTTAGATCGTACCCACGTTACTTGGATAACTGTGGTAATTCTAGAGCTAATACATGCAAACAGAGTCCCGACCAGAGATGGAAGGGACGCTTTTATTAGATCAAAACCAATCGGTCGGCTCGTCCGGTCCGTTTGCCTTGGTGACTCTGAATAACTTTGGGCTGATCGCACGGTCTCCGTACCGGCGACGCATCTTTCAAATGTCTGCCTTATCAACTGTCGATGGTAGGTTCTGCGCCTACCATGGTTGTAACGGGTAACGGGGAATCAGGGTTCGATTCCGGAGAGGGAGCCTGAGAAACGGCTACCACATCCAAGGAAGGCAGCAGGCGCGCAAATTACCCACTCCCGGCACGGGGAGGTAGTGACGAAAAATAACGATACGGGACTCATCCGAGGCCCCGTAATCGGAATGAGTACACTTTAAATCCTTTAACGAGTATCTATTGGAGGGCAAGTCTGGTGCCAGCAGCCGCGGTAATTCCAGCTCCAATAGCGTATATTAAAGTTGTTGCGGTTAAAAAGCTCGTAGTTGGATTTGTGTCCCACGCTGTTGGTTCACCGCCCGTCGGTGTTTAACTGGCATGTATCGTGGGACGTCCTGCCGGTGGGGCGAGCCGAAGGCGCGCGGCCGCCTCGTGCGTGCCCGTGCGTCCCGAGGCGGACCCCGTTGAAATCCTACCGCGGTGCTCTTTACCGAGTGTCGAGGTGGGCCGGCACGTTTACTTTGAACAAATTAGAGTGCTTAAAGCAGGCAAGCCCGCCTGAATACTGTGTGCATGGAATAATGGAATAGGACCTCGGTTCTATTTTGTTGGTTTTCGGAACCCGAGGTAATGATTAATAGGGACAGGCGGGGGCATTCGTATTGCGACGTTAGAGGTGAAATTCTTGGATCGTCGCAAGACGAACAGAAGCGAAAGCATTTGCCAAGTATGTTTTCATTAATCAAGAACGAAAGTTAGAGGTTCGAAGGCGATCAGATACCGCCCTAGTTCTAACCATAAACGATGCCAGCCAGCGATCCGCCGCAGTTCCTCCGATGACTCGGCGGGCAGCCTCCGGGAAACCAAAGCTTTTGGGTTCCGGGGGAAGTATGGTTGCAAAGCTGAAACTTAAAGGAATTGACGGAAGGGCACCACCAGGAGTGGAGCCTGCGGCTTAATTTGACTCAACACGGGAAACCTCACCAGGCCCGGACACCGGAAGGATTGACAGATTGATAGCTCTTTCTTGATTCGGTGGGTGGTGGTGCATGGCCGTTCTTAGTTGGTGGAGCGATTTGTCTGGTTAATTCCGATAACGAACGAGACTCTAGCCTGCTAACTAGTCGCGTGACATCCTTCGTGCTGTCAGCGATTACTTTTCTTCTTAGAGGGACAGGCGGCTTCTAGCCGCACGAGATTGAGCAATAACAGGTCTGTGATGCCCTTAGATGTTCTGGGCCGCACGCGCGCTACACTGAAGGAATCAGCGTGTCTTCCTAGGCCGAAAGGTCGGGGTAACCCGCTGAACCTCCTTCGTGCTAGGGATTGGGGCTTGCAATTGTTCCCCATGAACGAGGAATTCCCAGTAAGCGCGAGTCAGAAGCTCGCGTTGATTACGTCCCTGCCCTTTGTACACACCGCCCGTCGCTACTACCGATTGAATGATTTAGTGAGGTCTTCGGACTGGTACGCGGCATCGACTCTGTCGTTGCCGATGCTACCGGAAAGATGACCAAACTTGATCATTTAGAGGAAGTAAAAGTCGTAACAAGGTTTCCGTAGGTGAACCTGCGGAAGGATCATTACCGACTTGACTGCATGTCTTGCGATGTGCGTGTCTTGTCGCGCATACAGACACTGCGCCTCCTGGGCGCGCGCCGCGTGCGGGACCACGCGCACGTCTCAAAACTAACTGCTGAGCTGGTGTACGAGCGCTGAAGCTCCGGAGGCGGGAGGCCCGCGGCACCTGGCGCCCGGCGCCGGTTTTGAATGACTTTCGCCCGAGTGCCTCTCTGCTCCGGTGTGGAGCCGTACGACGAATGTGGAATGGAACAGGGGCCGTCAAACGCCCCGGTCCCGCCTATGCAAACAGTTGCGCACGCAACGAACAGACAAAAATTGTGAAAAAAGATCACCCAGGACGGTGGATCACTCGGCTCGTGGGTCGATGAAGAACGCAGCAAATTGCGCGTCGACATGTGAACTGCAGGACACATGAACATCGACGTTTCGAACGCACATTGCGGTCCATGGATTCCGTTCCCGGGCCACGTCTGGCTGAGGGTCGGCTACGTATACTGAAGCCGGCAGGCGTTTCGGCGCCCGCCTCGCTTCGGAGACTTGGGAGCGTCGTGTCGGGGCGCGAGCCTCGGCGCGTCTCCTGAAATGCGCGTAGCGCGCCGCGCC
>JAOYRU010002237.1:5000-15000 GCA_026315105.1 Locusta migratoria | reverse complement strand
ACATACAATACTAGAAACAACAATGGTCCACACAAGGATCTAAAAGCACCTACTTCGGTTCACAAAGGGGTCCACTACTCAGGAACACACATTTCCAATACTTTACCATCAAGTACAAACGATTTAGCTACAAGTAAAGGTCAGTTGACGAGGAACCTAAACGACCTTCTAGTGGCCACCTCCTTCTACTCCGTTAGTGACTTTCTACCTTGTACCACGTGCTGCATGCACCCATACTATATTAGTACTATTATATGATCACAAAAAAAACCCTAAAAGAAGAACCTTAAACAATTATGTATCCGTATTTACATTGTTAGTATTTGTTGTTATGCAACCTGTACATTTTGTTTCTTGACATGTTCCACATCCACGGGGATCCCCTCAATTTGGGTCTACGGGACAAATAATTAATCTCATCTGATCTGCAAACGTGTGTACCTGGTATAGTGTTGCAGCCTGGCTATGAACGTGTGCGATTGGCACATCTACGGAGGGAGGTGGTTTGACGTTAGAGGCCATGGAAGAGCCCAATCAGTAACGTGCGGGGACACGCATTACACGCATTGCACTGCAGCGGTACGCCACCTCACGGTGGAGTGCTGTGCAGGCAGAACGTGACGCAACGGCTCGACGGGCAGGTACCTTTCGCGATCGATCCACCGGCGGCTGGCGTTTGGCTGTACATGGGATGTTGATGATGTGGTACCCGCTCGCAGAACAGTGGACGGCGGTTCGTCGACATGGGACTACGGGCCGTGTAGCACACAGTACGGTGCGGTCGGCGACGTGGCACACGTCGGATGGGAATGTTACGTACGTCACACGCCTCGGACGTCTGGACATGTGCACGGGCGTCGCCTGCGGGATCTATGGCCGGTAAACGGCAATGTCGTGGAATACGTGTGTACACGCGACCGGCGGGCTACACGACATGTCGCCATTCACTCTTACCCATCACCGATGCCATCCATTGTTGCGGTGATTCACCGCGGCTGCCACAGACATTACGGGCGGCGGGAGGATAGGGCAGACCCATTACTACACATTCATACGCGCCAATGTACGTGCTGGGCGGGGCCGTATTTGTACATGTGCGGTACGCGCACGTCACATACACTTACCTGCATGTACGTGATTGCGGCCACCTCAGACACAATACCGTACAGCCCCCGTCTGCTACATGCTATCGCTATGTAGTACAACGCAAGGGTGTCCTCCGTCGTGCGCAACCGGTTGACAGTGTTGTTCGTAACGGATCCCGTCTCGCACGTTCATCGACAACTGTCGCCCCATGCCGCAATGATGTCCAAATACCAGGCCTTCCCTGATAATATCGGGGGCAGGACAACGTGTCGGTGCACGGGCCCGCTATTGTTCTGAACACCGACCACCGGTACAGGGACAACGCGCACCGACATGGTTCGGCCCACGGTTCCAAAATGGCTGTCGACCGGCTCTTGGCGGACGTCCTCCGTGCACATTACACCTCACGCGATACCTCCCGTAATGGGGTGTCCACGCACATGCTACCGTGGCATTTGCGCCCGTCTGCTCTACCGCTGTACCTTTCTCCCCACGATGGGACCCTTTTGTTCGCGGGCTCCTGGGGCATGCGCAACGGTTCGTGTTTGCGATGCGCGGTACCCGGTCGGGCGTACAAACGACACATTGCATGTGCAGCGGGTGGAATACCCGTCTCGGCCTGCGGATCATGTATCTTTCCCGGTTACGGGGCACACGTGCGACGGCCTATCCGGTATCGGCAAATGTCACCATACTCTTTGTCCCGGGCGGTTAATGTTATTCGCATTATGCTCCTCGGTCCGGGGTCTGCTTTGATGCAGCTCCCCACCCTAGTCTCTGTCCTGAGCAGGCCTTTTCATCTCCTCATGGGAACGGCAACCCACATCCACGTGAATCGGCATACTATACGCGTCTCTCGGTCTCCCTCTGCGATTTGTACCCCCACACACCTCCCCCCGGTGCTACATGTACGATTCCTCGATGTCTGCGATCCCCTCTTTTGGCCACGGGTCTGTCCAGTACCTCTTCATTGGTTATGCGAGCTACCCACCTAATCATTGGCATTCGTCTGTGGCACCACATCTCAAACGCCTCTAATCTCCCCCTGTCCGCACCGCCTGTCGTCCACGCGTCACGTCCGTACAAGGCACCTCTCCGCTCAAATGCTTTCCGAAAAGGCCTCCTCATACGCACATTACTGTTCGGTGTTAGCACATTTCTCGTCTTCCCGGAATGCTTTCCCTCCCGTCGCCATTCTGCATTTTATGTCCTCTGTACCGCGACCATCGCCCGTTATTTCCCTACCCACGTAACACAACGCATCTACCGCCGACATTGTATCGTTCCCCACTCTACCTCCTTCGGCATCGCCTGATCCTCGACGACCGCACTTCCATTACTTTTGTTTTGCTCTTGTCAATGTCCATTGTATACATTCCCCGCAACACACTGTCCATTCCATTCAACCGCTCTTCCAGGTCCTTTGCTGTCTCTGGCAGCATTACACTGCCATCGGCAACACGCAATGTTGTCCTGTCGTCCCCCTGAACGTTACTCCCTATCCCAAAGCCGTCCGTGCTTTCCTTCACCGCCTGCTCGATGTGCACACTGAAAAGCATCGGAGGTGGGCTAGCACCCTGCCTCACGCCCTTCCCAACTGATGCTTCCCTCCCATGCCCGTCGCGTCGTACAACTGCGGTCTGGCGTTTGTACACGTATTTCCCTCGGGCGGTTACCATACGAATGTTCACATGACCTCTACAACTGTGGTGTATGTACACAGGGCCGCAAAATGACGGTGTGCCTGTCTCGGACGCGCGGTGCCGCGTGTGCAGTAACGCGCAAATGACCTCCCACATCACCGCGTCTATCCGCCGACGTACGGTGTGCACGGCGACACGTCACGACGGCTTCCGGTAGACCTCCTTGCGACCTAGTTACTACGATGTTTGCACCACTGGGCGGACACTCGTGAGGAGCCCGCACAACCTTTGCGGTACGTTTGTGTACCTTCTCGGCGGCATTTATGCGCACCTGTTTCCCTTTCGTACACGGACCTCCGCACCAATTGCATCTCTGTCTCGACATGTACGCCTTCCCGACGCAGGGGTGCCAACGTCGCAGGTCCGGCACCCTCCGCCCTCGTGTCGCTGGCGACGTCGGCCGTGAACCGGGTGCGGGCCACCCCCCCCCCCGGCCGCGCCGCGCGAGTGCCGCCCAACGCGATCGGGCGCGCCCCTGCGCTCCGGGGCGGCGCCTCCTCGTTCGCCCGTCGCAATTGGTCTCTACGTGGCGGCGTCACCGCCGTCCCCGCCATTAACCCGGCCGGCTCCTCGGCGCGGTGCCGCCATCTGCCGGCCGCACGACGGCCGCCCGCCTCCCGCCGTGCCCTCGCCGGCGCCACCTATCGGCGGTTCCGCGCACCCGTCGCCGGCAGCGCCACCTGTCGCGCCCTCGGCGCCGCACACGCTGGCGACGGCCGCGGGCCGCTCCTCCACGGCGCGTCGTCGCCCTGCACCACATCGACGGGCCGGCGGGAGGGCGGAACCGGGATCCTGGTCTCACCCACTCGCGCGTCTGTCTGCGTTCGTTCTGTACGGACGTCCTCCGTTCGTGTACCCGTCCAATGGCCGGTGATGCACCTTGTCGTGCGCGCGTATTGCCGACCTTGTGTCGTAATGCACATGTTACCTCTTCTTTTTTGCGTGTGTGTCCGTGCCGCCGCACGCCCCCCCCCCCCCCCCCTCTTCTTCGTTCGTGTTTGATGGTGATTTTTTTTTTTTTTTTTTTTTTTTTTTGCCGCGCGCGCGCGCCGTTTCGGGTGCTCCCATACGTGTGCCATTTGCCCGCCCGTCTCGCACTGCCGCCGGCCTCCGGCGTTCGGGTTGGCGCTCGCGGACACAGACGGTGGCGGCCGGTCCATTTGTCGCCGCGCGAACACACGTCCGCTCCTCCGGCCGCCGGCTCGCCGTCGCCGGCCCTCCTCCGCCGGGCGACCCCCGAATTTCGCGCCACGCGCGGGTGGACGGCGGGCCCTGGTCGCCCTCTCATTCCACTGTGGGCACCCCCCGGGACCGCGCCGTGACGCGTTCGCCGCCCTCCCCGACTTTCCCGCTGTCCCTATCCGCTCGGTTCGGTCGGGGGCGGCGGCGCGCGCCCCCGCCGGCCGCCGGCCGCTCGGACCGCCGCCACTCCGGCCCGGCCCGGCGCAGCGCCACCGGCCCCCGCGGGGCGCACGCGCCGCGCCCGCTGCCGGCCCCGCGCGCCGCCGCGCCGCCGGCCTGGGCGCCTCGGCCGGGCCGCGGCCGGCCGCTGCCCCGGCGCCCGGTGCCCGTCGGGCGGGCGGCCCCGGCGCGCGGCTGTGCCCCGCACGCGCGCACGTCGCGCCGCCCTCCGCAGGCCGGCGTCGGCTGGTGTGGGGGGCGGGGCGCGGCCGCGGGCGCCGCCCGGCGCGCTGTGACGCGACGTGACGTGACCCGGCCTGGCGTCGCGTCGCGTCACCTGCCCTGCCCTCCGCTAACGTAACCTAGCGTCGCGTCGCCTACCCTGCCCTACCCTAACCTAACCTAACCTAACCTGACCTAACCTAACGCAACGTGACCTAACCTAACCCAACGTAGCCTAACCTAACCCGACCTCACGTAACCTAACCTAACGCAACCCTAACGTACCGTGGCGTACCGTAACCGCGCGTCACCTCGCCACGTCGTTCCTGATCACAGCTACCCGCTGGTGCTATTGTCGGTGAGGCGGCGCTGGTGCTTACCCGGGCGCGCATGCGTACTTATGCCTTTCGTGTGCGTGGCGCGCGACATCGTTCCACCTGCGTCCACGACATCGGTTCGGGGGTTCTCTGTACACGGTTTGCATGGTTCTGCAGACTACGACACATCACCACGACATGTGGTGTCCTTCGAGATACTCGTTTGCCTAATTGTACGAACATGGTTCCGATCGCGGTTCTCAATGGCCGGCAACGGGTTCTGCAGGTACGCCGAATAGCATTGTTCCGTGCGGATTATACCGCATGAGGTAATTGCAATAATGGGGTGTCCATTGACATGCTACCGTGGACTGTGCACCCGTTTCCTTCCAACAATTCGACTCGTTTTTGTTTCCTTCCCGAGCTCTGGGGACATGTGCAATGGTTCTTGTCTACGATGGTCGGTACTCGCTCATTGAATGTGCGGCAAATGTACATGTCCCGGGTGAGGGGCACAAATACGACAGCTACTCGGATATCCACCGTGGTAAACGCACGTTTGTTTGTTTTGTTTCGTGCTCTTCGGGCGATTCGATAGCAATGTTCCCACGCACTCTACAAGTGCAGTATATGTACACAGAGGCCCCAAAGACAATGCCGGTTTCCCGACGACAGTGGTGCCAGTGTACAGTGACGTGACGATGCATTCCACATGGCTGCATTTACCTGATGACGTATACTCTGCACGGACAGATGTTTTTCGGATGTCCTGTAGAACGCTTCGCGGGCTCTGTTTGCGCTATTGGGCAAAGAATTCTGTCAAGCCACCTCCAAAACGACTCCAGTTTGTGGTCAATTGCTACTATTTTGCCGGCGAAAATCGACAGGGGTATTTCGATTTTGTACGGGGAACCCCGGAACCTCACAGTGGCGTGTCAATGGAGTCCCCATTATTGCATCTACCGCATGACGTATGGTGTGCACAGTCAAATGTCATTGGGATTACCTGTACAGCTCTTTGGGAGCTACTTCCGACTGTGATCGGAGCTATGTGTGTAAACGGCGACAACAACAAACACCACAAACAAGCAGGGCACAACAACAGGAACAACCGCAGTAACGGAACCAACAACAAAAGAACAGAAACGGACATGAAAGAAAAACAGACGAACCGAAAACGGGCGGAGGGGACGAGACAAACAACCACTACAGTCTGCGGGAAAGTTCCGTATGTTTGTCGGCGAACTGTTGCAGAGCTATTTACGTTTTGCACCCCGCACCTATCGCGTATCCGTCTAGAACTCCGAAAGGAGAGTACGTTCTCCAAAGGACCAAAGAAAGGGTTGCCAACTTCACAGGACCCACTGAAATGGGTGTGGTGTCGTTGCCCTATCGTCACCGGTTGCTCTCTGGGACGCAACACGCGATTCGTACGATTGCGTGTGACGGTCACCCGGTGGTGCACTTTCTTGCCGAAGTGCGTGGCGACCGGTACGGTGGGCCGGCGGGCGGGCGGCGACGCCGGCCGGCGGGCGGGGGCCGCGCGGCGGCGGTGGGGCGGGCGGCGCGGGCGCGCGCGCCGGCCGCGCGGCGCCGGCGCGCTGCCGCCGAGGCGGCGGCCGGGCGCGGCGCGCGGCGGGCGGGAGGGGCGCGCGGCGGCGCGCGGCCGGCGCGGCTCCCCGCGAGTGGGAGCGGCGGCGGGGCGCGCTGTGCGAAGCGCGGCGCGGCGGCTGCGGCCTGTGTGGGCTGCTCCGCCGCCCGGCGTTCGGCGGCCCGACTCCGGCTGCTGGCTCGGTGGCCCCGGCGGTTCTCGCCGGCGGCTTGTACCGCGGCCGGCGGCCGGTGACTCGGCCGCGCCCGCCCGCTTCTGCACGCCGCCTACGGGGCGGGGCCCCGGCCCCGCCCTTGTGGCGCCGGCGCCGGAGCTTCCGGCCGGCCTCGGCCGTCCGTGTTGCCTCCCGCCGGCAATGCCACGACAGCACGCTCCCGGGCCTCTGCCGGCAGCGGCAAGCTCAGTTGGGAGCACGGGTTTTCTGAACTCGTCTACTCGCCTGTCTCCGGGCGATTGCGCCTCTCTCGGACCCGACCACGTGCTTCGGCCGGCGCCGCGCGCCGCCGGGACCTGAGAGGGTTTCGAGGTGTATCGTGCAGGGGAGCCCCGCCTCCTCCTGGACTCTTCTTCCTGGTGCGAACTGCGTGTTCGCGCGGGCCGCCGGGATGCACTCCCGGCCAGGCCTCGCTGCTACGCTATGCAAGCAAGGCAGCTCCCTGGTTGATCCTGCCAGTAGTCATATGCTTGTCTCAAAGATTAAGCCATGCATGTCTCAGTACAAGCCGCATTAAGGTGAAACCGCGAATGGCTCATTAAATCAGTTATGGTTCCTTAGATCGTACCCACGTTACTTGGATAACTGTGGTAATTCTAGAGCTAATACATGCAAACAGAGTCCCGACCAGAGATGGAAGGGACGCTTTTATTAGATCAAAACCAATCGGTCGGCTCGTCCGGTCCGTTTGCCTTGGTGACTCTGAATAACTTTGGGCTGATCGCACGGTCTCCGTACCGGCGACGCATCTTTCAAATGTCTGCCTTATCAACTGTCGATGGTAGGTTCTGCGCCTACCATGGTTGTAACGGGTAACGGGGAATCAGGGTTCGATTCCGGAGAGGGAGCCTGAGAAACGGCTACCACATCCAAGGAAGGCAGCAGGCGCGCAAATTACCCACTCCCGGCACGGGGAGGTAGTGACGAAAAATAACGATACGGGACTCATCCGAGGCCCCGTAATCGGAATGAGTACACTTTAAATCCTTTAACGAGTATCTATTGGAGGGCAAGTCTGGTGCCAGCAGCCGCGGTAATTCCAGCTCCAATAGCGTATATTAAAGTTGTTGCGGTTAAAAAGCTCGTAGTTGGATTTGTGTCCCACGCTGTTGGTTCACCGCCCGTCGGTGTTTAACTGGCATGTATCGTGGGACGTCCTGCCGGTGGGGCGAGCCGAAGGCGCGCGGCCGCCTCGTGCGTGCCCGTGCGTCCCGAGGCGGACCCCGTTGAAATCCTACCGCGGTGCTCTTTACCGAGTGTCGAGGTGGGCCGGCACGTTTACTTTGAACAAATTAGAGTGCTTAAAGCAGGCAAGCCCGCCTGAATACTGTGTGCATGGAATAATGGAATAGGACCTCGGTTCTATTTTGTTGGTTTTCGGAACCCGAGGTAATGATTAATAGGGACAGGCGGGGGCATTCGTATTGCGACGTTAGAGGTGAAATTCTTGGATCGTCGCAAGACGAACAGAAGCGAAAGCATTTGCCAAGTATGTTTTCATTAATCAAGAACGAAAGTTAGAGGTTCGAAGGCGATCAGATACCGCCCTAGTTCTAACCATAAACGATGCCAGCCAGCGATCCGCCGCAGTTCCTCCGATGACTCGGCGGGCAGCCTCCGGGAAACCAAAGCTTTTGGGTTCCGGGGGAAGTATGGTTGCAAAGCTGAAACTTAAAGGAATTGACGGAAGGGCACCACCAGGAGTGGAGCCTGCGGCTTAATTTGACTCAACACGGGAAACCTCACCAGGCCCGGACACCGGAAGGATTGACAGATTGATAGCTCTTTCTTGATTCGGTGGGTGGTGGTGCATGGCCGTTCTTAGTTGGTGGAGCGATTTGTCTGGTTAATTCCGATAACGAACGAGACTCTAGCCTGCTAACTAGTCGCGTGACATCCTTCGTGCTGTCAGCGATTACTTTTCTTCTTAGAGGGACAGGCGGCTTCTAGCCGCACGAGATTGAGCAATAACAGGTCTGTGATGCCCTTAGATGTTCTGGGCCGCACGCGCGCTACACTGAAGGAATCAGCGTGTCTTCCTAGGCCGAAAGGTCGGGGTAACCCGCTGAACCTCCTTCGTGCTAGGGATTGGGGCTTGCAATTGTTCCCCATGAACGAGGAATTCCCAGTAAGCGCGAGTCATAAGCTCGCGTTGATTACGTCCCTGCCCTTTGTACACACCGCCCGTCGCTACTACCGATTGAATGATTTAGTGAGGTCTTCGGACTGGTACGCGGCATCGACTCTGTCGTTGCCGATGCTACCGGAAAGATGACCAAACTTGATCATTTAGAGGAAGTAAAAGTCGTAACAAGGTTTCCGTAGGTGAACCTGCGGAAGGATCATTACCGACTTGACTGCATGTCTTGCGATGTGCGTGTCTTGTCGCGCATACAGACACTGCGCCTCCTGGGCGCGCGCCGCGTGCGGGACCACGCGCACGTCTCAAAACTAACTGCTGAGCTGGTGTACGAGCGCTGAAGCTCCGGAGGCGGGAGGCCCGCGGCACCTGGCGCCCGGCGCCGGTTTTGAATGACTTTCGCCCGAGTGCCTCTCTGCTCCGGTGTGGAGCCGTACGACGAATGTGGAATGGAACAGGGGCCGTCAAACGCCCCGGTCCCGCCTATGCAAACAGTTGCGCACGCAACGAACAGACAAAAATTGTGAAAAAAGATCACCCAGGACGGTGGATCACTCGGCTCGTGGGTCGATGAAGAACGCAGCAAATTGCGCGTCGACATGTGAACTGCAGGACACATGAACATCGACGTTTCGAACGCACATTGCGGTCCATGGATTCCGTTCCCGGGCCACGTCTGGCTGAGGGTCGGCTACGTATACTGAAGCCGGCAGGCGTTTCGGCGCCCGCCTCGCTTCGGAGACTTGGGAGCGTCGTGTCGGGGCGCGAGCCTCGGCGCGTCTCCTGAAATGCGCGTAGCGCGCCGCGCCCGTCGCCCGGTCGGTTCGCATACCGGTACTGTGTCTCGGTAGCGTGCACAGCCGACTGGTCGCACGTGGCGCAGCCTCTCAAACAACGACCTCAGAGCAGGCGAGACTACCCGCTGAATTTAAGCATATTACTAAGCGGAGGAAAAGAAACTAACAAGGATTCCCCCAGTAGCGGCGAGCGAACAGGGAAGAGTCCAGCACCGAACCCCGCAGGCTGCCGCCTGTCGTGGCATGTGGTGTTTGGGAGGGTCCACTACCCCGACGCCTCGCGCCGAGTCCAAGTCCAACTTGAATGAGGCCACGGCCCGTAGAGGGTGCCAGGCCCGTAGCGGCCGGTGCGAGCGTCGGCGGGACCTCTCCTTCGAGTCGGGTTGCTTGAGAGTGCAGCTCCAAGTGGGTGGTAAACTCCATCTGAGACTAAATATGACCACGAGACCGATAGCGAACAAGTACCGTGAGGGAAAGTTGAAAAGAACTTTGAAGAGAGAGTTCAAAA
>JAOYRU010002236.1:0-63391 GCA_026315105.1 Locusta migratoria | reverse complement strand
AATTTTTTTTGTAATTTCATGAGAAACAAAAAAAAAAAAAAAAAACATGTATATATTAAATGTGGTAGTTTGGGAGGCGGTCAGGCGGCGGGCCGTGGTCTCCGGCGGCCGCCCTGGCGCCGCTCTGCTCCCTCTCCAGGAGTTGTGTTTTCTGTTAAAACTGCAGTACTCTTGTCTGTACTGCCTGGACGCTTACTGCGTTGCAGACATTTTTAAACCAAGAATGTTTTCTTTTCGATGTTTTAATGGTTTTTGCTGTTTATTCCTAAAATTTTGTATAGAATTTTTTTGTTAATTTCATGAGAAACAAAAAAAAAAAAAAAACATGTATATATTAAATGTGGAGTTTGGGAGGCGGTCAGGCGGCGGGCCGTGGTCTCCGGCGGCCGCCCTGGCGCCGCTCTGCTCCCTCTCCAGGAGTTGTGTTTTGTTAAACTGCAGTAACTCTTGTCTGTACTGCCTGGACGCTTACCTGCGTTGCAGACATTTTAAACCAAGAATGTTTTCATTTCGATGTTTTAATGGTTTTTGCTGTTTATTCCTAAATTTGTATTAGAATTTTTTTTGTTAATTTCTATGAGAAACAAAAAAAAAAAAAAAAACATGTATATATTAAATGTGGGAGTTTGGAGGCGGTCAGGCGGCGGGGCCGTGGTCTCCGGCGGCCGCCCTGGCGCCGCTCTGCTCCCTCTCCAGGAGTTGTGTTTTGTTAAACTGCAGTACTCTTGTCTGTACTGCCTGGACGCTTACTGCGTTGCAGACATTTTAAACCAAGAATGTTTTCATTTCGATGTTTTAATGGTTTTTTGCTGTTTATTCCTAAATTTGTATAGAATTTTTTTGTTAATTTCATGAGAAACAAAAAAAAAAAAAAAAAAAACATGTATATATTAAATGTGGAGTTTGGAGGCGGTCAGGCGGCGGGCCGTGGTCTCCGGGCGGCCGCCCTGGCGCCGCTCTGCTCCCTCTCCAGGAGTTGTGTTTTGTTAAACTGCAGTACTCTTGTCTGTACTGCCTGGACGCTTACTGCGTTGCAGACATTTTAAACCAAGAATGTTTTCATTTCGATGTTTTTAATGGTTTTTGCTGTTTATTCCTAAATTTGTATAGAATTTTTTTTGTTAATTTCATGAGAAACAAAAAAAAAAAAAAAAACATGTATATATTAAATGTGGAGTTTGGAGGCGGTCAGGCGGCGGGCCGTGGTCTCCGGCGGCCGCCCTGGCGCCGCTCTGCTCCCTCTCCAGGAGTTGTGTTTTGTTAAACTGCAGTACTCTTGTCTGTACTGCCTGGACGCTTACTGCGTTGCAGACATTTTAAACCAAGAATGTTTTCATTTCGATGTTTTAATGGTTTTTGCTGTTTATTCCTAAATTTGTATAGAATTTTTTTTGTTAATTTCATGAGAAACAAAAAAAAAAAAAAAAAACATGTATATATTAAATGTGGAGTTTGGAGGCGGTCAGGCGGCGGGCCGTGGTCTCCGGCGGCCGCCCTGGCGCCGCTCTGCTCCCTCTCCAGGAGTTGTGTTTTGTTAAACTGCAGTACTCTTGTCTGTACTGCCTGGACGCTTACTGCGTTGCAGACATTTTAAACCAAGAATGTTTTCATTTCGATGTTTTAATGGTTTTTGCTGTTTATTCCTAAATTTGTATAGAATTTTTTTGTTAATTTCATGAGAAACAAAAAAAAAAAAAAAACATGTATATATTAAATGTGGAGTTTGGAGGCCGGTCAGGCGGCGGGCCGTGGTCTCCGGCGGCCGCCCTGGCGCCGCTCTGCTCCCTCTCCAGGAGTTGTGTTTTGTTAAACTGCAGTACTCTTGTCTGTACTGCCTGGACGCTTACTGCGTTGCAGACATTTTAAACCAAGAATGTTTTCATTTCGATGTTTTAATGGTTTTTGCTGTTTATTCCTAAATTTGTATAGAATTTTTTTGTTAATTTCATGAGAAACAAAAAAAAAAAAAAAAAACATGTATATATTAAATGTGGAGTTTGGAGGCGGTCAGGCGGCGGGCCGTGGTCTCCGGCGGCCGCCCTGGCGCCGCTCTGCTCCCTCTCCAGGAGTTGTGTTTTGTTAAACTGCAGTACTCTTGTCTGTACTGCCTGGACGCTTACTGCGTTGCAGACATTTTAAACCAAGAATGTTTTCATTTCGATGTTTTAATGGTTTTTGCTGTTTATTCCTAAATTTGTATAGAATTTTTTTGTTAATTTCATGAGAAACAAAAAAAAAAAAAAAAAACATGTATATATTAAATGTGGAGTTTGGAGGCGGTCAGGCGGCGGGCCGTGGTCTCCGGCGGCCGCCCTGGCGCCGCTCTGCTCCCTCTCCAGGAGTTGTGTTTTGTTAAACTGCAGTACTCTTGTCTGTACTGCCTGGACGCTTACTGCGTTGCAGACATTTTAAACCAAGAATGTTTTCATTTCGATGTTTTAATGGTTTTTGCTGTTTATTCCTAAATTTGTATAGAATTTTTTTGTTAATTTCATGAGAAACAAAAAAAAAAAAAAAAAACATGTATATATTAAATGTGGAGTTTGGAGGCGGTCAGGCGGCGGGCCGTGGTCTCCGGCGGCCGCCCTGGCGCCGCTCTGCTCCCTCTCCAGGAGTTGTGTTTTGTTAAACTGCAGTACTCTTGTCTGTACTGCCTGGACGCTTACTGCGTTGCAGACATTTTAAACCAAGAATGTTTTCATTTCGATGTTTTAATGGTTTTTGCTGTTTATTCCTAAATTTGTATAGAATTTTTTTGTTAATTTCATGAGAAACAAAAAAAAAAAAAAAAACATGTATATATTAAATGTGGAGTTTGGAGGCGGTCAGGCGGCGGGCCGTGGTCTCCGGCGGCCGCCCTGGCGCCGCTCTGCTCCCTCTCCAGGAGTTGTGTTTTGTTAAACTGCAGTACTCTTGTCTGTACTGCCTGGACGCTTACTGCGTTGCAGACATTTTAAACCAAGAATGTTTTCATTTCGATGTTTTAATGGTTTTTGCTGTTTATTCCTAAATTTGTATAGAATTTTTTTGTTAATTTCATGAGAAACAAAAAAAAAAAAAAAAACATGTATATATTAAATGTGGAGTTTGGAGGCGGTCAGGCGGCGGGCCGTGGTCTCCGGCGGCCGCCCTGGCGCCGCTCTGCTCCCTCTCCAGGAGTTGTGTTTTGTTAAACTGCAGTACTCTTGTCTGTACTGCCTGGACGCTTACTGCGTTGCAGACATTTTAAACCAAGAATGTTTTCATTTCGATGTTTTAATGGTTTTTGCTGTTTATTCCTAAATTTGTATAGAATTTTTTTGTTAATTTCATGAGAAACAAAAAAAAAAAAAAAAACATGTATATATTAAATGTGGAGTTTGGAGGCGGTCAGGCGGCGGGCCGTGGTCTCCGGCGGCCGCCCTGGCGCCGCTCTGCTCCCTCTCCAGGAGTTGTGTTTTGTTAAACTGCAGTACTCTTGTCTGTACTGCCTGGACGCTTACTGCGTTGCAGACATTTTAAACCAAGAATGTTTTCATTTCGATGTTTTAATGGTTTTTGCTGTTTATTCCTAAATTTGTATAGAATTTTTTTGTTAATTTCATGAGAAACAAAAAAAAAAAAAAAAAACATGTATATATTAAATGTGGAGTTTGGAGGCGGTCAGGCGGCGGGCCGTGGTCTCCGGCGGCCGCCCTGGCGCCGCTCTGCTCCCTCTCCAGGAGTTGTGTTTTGTTAAACTGCAGTACTCTTGTCTGTACTGCCTGGACGCTTACTGCGTTGCAGACATTTTAAACCAAGAATGTTTTCATTTCGATGTTTTAATGGTTTTTGCTGTTTATTCCTAAATTTGTATAGAATTTTTTTGTTAATTTCATGAGAAACAAAAAAAAAAAAAAAAAACATGTATATATTAAATGTGGAGTTTGGAGGCGGTCAGGCGGCGGGCCGTGGTCTCCGGCGGCCGCCCTGGCGCCGCTCTGCTCCCTCTCCAGGAGTTGTGTTTTGTTAAACTGCAGTACTCTTGTCTGTACTGCCTGGACGCTTACTGCGTTGCAGACATTTTAAACCAAGAATGTTTTCATTTCGATGTTTTAATGGTTTTTGCTGTTTATTCCTAAATTTGTATAGAATTTTTTTGTTAATTTCATGAGAAACAAAAAAAAAAAAAAAAAACATGTATATATTAAATGTGGAGTTTGGAGGCGGTCAGGCGGCGGGCCGTGGTCTCCGGCGGCCGCCCTGGCGCCGCTCTGCTCCCTCTCCAGGAGTTGTGTTTTGTTAAACTGCAGTACTCTTGTCTGTACTGCCTGGACGCTTACTGCGTTGCAGACATTTTAAACCAAGAATGTTTTCATTTCGATGTTTTAATGGTTTTTGCTGTTTATTCCTAAATTTGTATAGAATTTTTTTGTTAATTTCATGAGAAACAAAAAAAAAAAAAAAAACATGTATATATTAAATGTGGAGTTTGGAGGCGGTCAGGCGGCGGGCCGTGGTCTCCGGCGGCCGCCCTGGCGCCGCTCTGCTCCCTCTCCAGGAGTTGTGTTTTGTTAAACTGCAGTACTCTTGTCTGTACTGCCTGGACGCTTACTGCGTTGCAGACATTTTAAACCAAGAATGTTTTCATTTCGATGTTTTAATGGTTTTTGCTGTTTATTCCTAAATTTGTATAGAATTTTTTTGTTAATTTCATGAGAAACAAAAAAAAAAAAAAAAACATGTATATATTAAATGTGGAGTTTGGAGGCGGTCAGGCGGCGGGCCGTGGTCTCCGGCGGCCGCCCTGGCGCCGCTCTGCTCCCTCTCCAGGAGTTGTGTTTTGTTAAACTGCAGTACTCTTGTCTGTACTGCCTGGACGCTTACTGCGTTGCAGACATTTTAAACCAAGAATGTTTTCATTTCGATGTTTTAATGGTTTTTGCTGTTTATTCCTAAATTTGTATAGAATTTTTTTGTTAATTTCATGAGAAACAAAAAAAAAAAAAAAAAACATGTATATATTAAATGTGGAGTTTGGAGGCGGTCAGGCGGCGGGCCGTGGTCTCCGGCGGCCGCCCTGGCGCCGCTCTGCTCCCTCTCCAGGAGTTGTGTTTTGTTAAACTGCAGTACTCTTGTCTGTACTGCCTGGACGCTTACTGCGTTGCAGACATTTTAAACCAAGAATGTTTTCATTTCGATGTTTTAATGGTTTTTGCTGTTTATTCCTAAATTTGTATAGAATTTTTTTGTTAATTTCATGAGAAACAAAAAAAAAAAAAAAAACATGTATATATTAAATGTGGAGTTTGGAGGCGGTCAGGCGGCGGGCCGTGGTCTCCGGCGGCCGCCCTGGCGCCGCTCTGCTCCCTCTCCAGGAGTTGTGTTTTGTTAAACTGCAGTACTCTTGTCTGTACTGCCTGGACGCTTACTGCGTTGCAGACATTTTAAACCAAGAATGTTTTCATTTCGATGTTTTAATGGTTTTTGCTGTTTATTCCTAAATTTGTATAGAATTTTTTTGTTAATTTCATGAGAAACAAAAAAAAAAAAAAAAACATGTATATATTAAATGTGGAGTTTGGAGGCGGTCAGGCGGCGGGCCGTGGTCTCCGGCGGCCGCCCTGGCGCCGCTCTGCTCCCTCTCCAGGAGTTGTGTTTTGTTAAACTGCAGTACTCTTGTCTGTACTGCCTGGACGCTTACTGCGTTGCAGACATTTTAAACCAAGAATGTTTTCATTTCGATGTTTTAATGGTTTTTGCTGTTTATTCCTAAATTTGTATAGAATTTTTTTGTTAATTTCATGAGAAACAAAAAAAAAAAAAAAAACATGTATATATTAAATGTGGAGTTTGGAGGCGGTCAGGCGGCGGGCCGTGGTCTCCGGCGGCCGCCCTGGCGCCGCTCTGCTCCCTCTCCAGGAGTTGTGTTTTGTTAAACTGCAGTACTCTTGTCTGTACTGCCTGGACGCTTACTGCGTTGCAGACATTTTAAACCAAGAATGTTTTCATTTCGATGTTTTAATGGTTTTTGCTGTTTATTCCTAAATTTGTATAGAATTTTTTTGTTAATTTCATGAGAAACAAAAAAAAAAAAAAAAACATGTATATATTAAATGTGGAGTTTGGAGGCGGTCAGGCGGCGGGCCGTGGTCTCCGGCGGCCGCCCTGGCGCCGCTCTGCTCCCTCTCCAGGAGTTGTGTTTTGTTAAACTGCAGTACTCTTGTCTGTACTGCCTGGACGCTTACTGCGTTGCAGACATTTTAAACCAAGAATGTTTTCATTTCGATGTTTTAATGGTTTTTGCTGTTTATTCCTAAATTTGTATAGAATTTTTTTGTTAATTTCATGAGAAACAAAAAAAAAAAAAAAACATGTATATATTAAATGTGGAGTTTGGAGGCGGTCAGGCGGCGGGCCGTGGTCTCCGGCGGCCGCCCTGGCGCCGCTCTGCTCCCTCTCCAGGAGTTGTGTTTTGTTAAACTGCAGTACTCTTGTCTGTACTGCCTGGACGCTTACTGCGTTGCAGACATTTTAAACCAAGAATGTTTTCATTTCGATGTTTTAATGGTTTTTGCTGTTTATTCCTAAATTTGTATAGAATTTTTTTGTTAATTTCATGAGAAACAAAAAAAAAAAAAAAAACATGTATATATTAAATGTGGAGTTTGGAGGCGGTCAGGCGGCGGGCCGTGGTCTCCGGCGGCCGCCCTGGCGCCGCTCTGCTCCCTCTCCAGGAGTTGTGTTTTGTTAAACTGCAGTACTCTTGTCTGTACTGCCTGGACGCTTACTGCGTTGCAGACATTTTAAACCAAGAATGTTTTCATTTCGATGTTTTAATGGTTTTTGCTGTTTATTCCTAAATTTGTATAGAATTTTTTTGTTAATTTCATGAGAAACAAAAAAAAAAAAAAAAACATGTATATATTAAATGTGGAGTTTGGAGGCGGTCAGGCGGCGGGCCGTGGTCTCCGGCGGCCGCCCTGGCGCCGCTCTGCTCCCTCTCCAGGAGTTGTGTTTTGTTAAACTGCAGTACTCTTGTCTGTACTGCCTGGACGCTTACTGCGTTGCAGACATTTTAAACCAAGAATGTTTTCATTTCGATGTTTTAATGGTTTTTGCTGTTTATTCCTAAATTTGTATAGAATTTTTTTGTTAATTTCATGAGAAACAAAAAAAAAAAAAAAAACATGTATATATTAAATGTGGAGTTTGGAGGCGGTCAGGCGGCGGGCCGTGGTCTCCGGCGGCCGCCCTGGCGCCGCTCTGCTCCCTCTCCAGGAGTTGTGTTTTGTTAAACTGCAGTACTCTTGTCTGTACTGCCTGGACGCTTACTGCGTTGCAGACATTTTAAACCAAGAATGTTTTCATTTCGATGTTTTAATGGTTTTTGCTGTTTATTCCTAAATTTGTATAGAATTTTTTTGTTAATTTCATGAGAAACAAAAAAAAAAAAAAAAACATGTATATATTAAATGTGGAGTTTGGAGGCGGTCAGGCGGCGGGCCGTGGTCTCCGGCGGCCGCCCTGGCGCCGCTCTGCTCCCTCTCCAGGAGTTGTGTTTTGTTAAACTGCAGTACTCTTGTCTGTACTGCCTGGACGCTTACTGCGTTGCAGACATTTTAAACCAAGAATGTTTTCATTTCGATGTTTTAATGGTTTTTGCTGTTTATTCCTAAATTTGTATAGAATTTTTTTGTTAATTTCATGAGAAACAAAAAAAAAAAAAAAAACATGTATATATTAAATGTGGAGTTTGGAGGCGGTCAGGCGGCGGGCCGTGGTCTCCGGCGGCCGCCCTGGCGCCGCTCTGCTCCCTCTCCAGGAGTTGTGTTTTGTTAAACTGCAGTACTCTTGTCTGTACTGCCTGGACGCTTACTGCGTTGCAGACATTTTAAACCAAGAATGTTTTCATTTCGATGTTTTAATGGTTTTTGCTGTTTATTCCTAAATTTGTATAGAATTTTTTTGTTAATTTCATGAGAAACAAAAAAAAAAAAAAAAACATGTATATATTAAATGTGGAGTTTGGAGGCGGTCAGGCGGCGGGCCGTGGTCTCCGGCGGCCGCCCTGGCGCCGCTCTGCTCCCTCTCCAGGAGTTGTGTTTTGTTAAACTGCAGTACTCTTGTCTGTACTGCCTGGACGCTTACTGCGTTGCAGACATTTTAAACCAAGAATGTTTTCATTTCGATGTTTTAATGGTTTTTGCTGTTTATTCCTAAATTTGTATAGAATTTTTTTGTTAATTTCATGAGAAACAAAAAAAAAAAAAAAAAACATGTATATATTAAATGTGGAGTTTGGAGGCGGTCAGGCGGCGGGCCGTGGTCTCCGGCGGCCGCCCTGGCGCCGCTCTGCTCCCTCTCCAGGAGTTGTGTTTTGTTAAACTGCAGTACTCTTGTCTGTACTGCCTGGACGCTTACTGCGTTGCAGACATTTTAAACCAAGAATGTTTTCATTTCGATGTTTTAATGGTTTTTGCTGTTTATTCCTAAATTTGTATAGAATTTTTTTGTTAATTTCATGAGAAACAAAAAAAAAAAAAAAAACATGTATATATTAAATGTGGAGTTTGGAGGCGGTCAGGCGGCGGGCCGTGGTCTCCGGCGGCCGCCCTGGCGCCGCTCTGCTCCCTCTCCAGGAGTTGTGTTTTGTTAAACTGCAGTACTCTTGTCTGTACTGCCTGGACGCTTACTGCGTTGCAGACATTTTAAACCAAGAATGTTTTCATTTCGATGTTTTAATGGTTTTTGCTGTTTATTCCTAAATTTGTATAGAATTTTTTTGTTAATTTCATGAGAAACAAAAAAAAAAAAAAAAACATGTATATATTAAATGTGGAGTTTGGAGGCGGTCAGGCGGCGGGCCGTGGTCTCCGGCGGCCGCCCTGGCGCCGCTCTGCTCCCTCTCCAGGAGTTGTGTTTTGTTAAACTGCAGTACTCTTGTCTGTACTGCCTGGACGCTTACTGCGTTGCAGACATTTTAAACCAAGAATGTTTTCATTTCGATGTTTTAATGGTTTTTGCTGTTTATTCCTAAATTTGTATAGAATTTTTTTGTTAATTTCATGAGAAACAAAAAAAAAAAAAAAAACATGTATATATTAAATGTGGAGTTTGGAGGCGGTCAGGCGGCGGGCCGTGGTCTCCGGCGGCCGCCCTGGCGCCGCTCTGCTCCCTCTCCAGGAGTTGTGTTTTGTTAAACTGCAGTACTCTTGTCTGTACTGCCTGGACGCTTACTGCGTTGCAGACATTTTAAACCAAGAATGTTTTCATTTCGATGTTTTAATGGTTTTTGCTGTTTATTCCTAAATTTGTATAGAATTTTTTTGTTAATTTCATGAGAAACAAAAAAAAAAAAAAAAACATGTATATATTAAATGTGGAGTTTGGAGGCGGTCAGGCGGCGGGCCGTGGTCTCCGGCGGCCGCCCTGGCGCCGCTCTGCTCCCTCTCCAGGAGTTGTGTTTTGTTAAACTGCAGTACTCTTGTCTGTACTGCCTGGACGCTTACTGCGTTGCAGACATTTTAAACCAAGAATGTTTTCATTTCGATGTTTTAATGGTTTTTGCTGTTTATTCCTAAATTTGTATAGAATTTTTTTGTTAATTTCATGAGAAACAAAAAAAAAAAAAAAAAACATGTATATATTAAATGTGGAGTTTGGAGGCGGTCAGGCGGCGGGCCGTGGTCTCCGGCGGCCGCCCTGGCGCCGCTCTGCTCCCTCTCCAGGAGTTGTGTTTTGTTAAACTGCAGTACTCTTGTCTGTACTGCCTGGACGCTTACTGCGTTGCAGACATTTTAAACCAAGAATGTTTTCATTTCGATGTTTTAATGGTTTTTGCTGTTTATTCCTAAATTTGTATAGAATTTTTTTGTTAATTTCATGAGAAACAAAAAAAAAAAAAAAAACATGTATATATTAAATGTGGAGTTTGGAGGCGGTCAGGCGGCGGGCCGTGGTCTCCGGCGGCCGCCCTGGCGCCGCTCTGCTCCCTCTCCAGGAGTTGTGTTTTGTTAAACTGCAGTACTCTTGTCTGTACTGCCTGGACGCTTACTGCGTTGCAGACATTTTAAACCAAGAATGTTTTCATTTCGATGTTTTAATGGTTTTTGCTGTTTATTCCTAAATTTGTATAGAATTTTTTTGTTAATTTCATGAGAAACAAAAAAAAAAAAAAAAACATGTATATATTAAATGTGGAGTTTGGAGGCGGTCAGGCGGCGGGCCGTGGTCTCCGGCGGCCGCCCTGGCGCCGCTCTGCTCCCTCTCCAGGAGTTGTGTTTTGTTAAACTGCAGTACTCTTGTCTGTACTGCCTGGACGCTTACTGCGTTGCAGACATTTTAAACCAAGAATGTTTTCATTTCGATGTTTTAATGGTTTTTGCTGTTTATTCCTAAATTTGTATAGAATTTTTTTGTTAATTTCATGAGAAACAAAAAAAAAAAAAAAAACATGTATATATTAAATGTGGAGTTTGGAGGCGGTCAGGCGGCGGGCCGTGGTCTCCGGCGGCCGCCCTGGCGCCGCTCTGCTCCCTCTCCAGGAGTTGTGTTTTGTTAAACTGCAGTACTCTTGTCTGTACTGCCTGGACGCTTACTGCGTTGCAGACATTTTAAACCAAGAATGTTTTCATTTCGATGTTTTAATGGTTTTTGCTGTTTATTCCTAAATTTGTATAGAATTTTTTTGTTAATTTCATGAGAAACAAAAAAAAAAAAAAAACATGTATATATTAAATGTGGAGTTTGGAGGCGGTCAGGCGGCGGGCCGTGGTCTCCGGCGGCCGCCCTGGCGCCGCTCTGCTCCCTCTCCAGGAGTTGTGTTTTGTTAAACTGCAGTACTCTTGTCTGTACTGCCTGGACGCTTACTGCGTTGCAGACATTTTAAACCAAGAATGTTTTCATTTCGATGTTTTAATGGTTTTTGCTGTTTATTCCTAAATTTGTATAGAATTTTTTTGTTAATTTCATGAGAAACAAAAAAAAAAAAAAAAACATGTATATATTAAATGTGGAGTTTGGAGGCGGTCAGGCGGCGGGCCGTGGTCTCCGGCGGCCGCCCTGGCGCCGCTCTGCTCCCTCTCCAGGAGTTGTGTTTTGTTAAACTGCAGTACTCTTGTCTGTACTGCCTGGACGCTTACTGCGTTGCAGACATTTTAAACCAAGAATGTTTTCATTTCGATGTTTTAATGGTTTTTGCTGTTTATTCCTAAATTTGTATAGAATTTTTTTGTTAATTTCATGAGAAACAAAAAAAAAAAAAAAAACATGTATATATTAAATGTGGAGTTTGGAGGCGGTCAGGCGGCGGGCCGTGGTCTCCGGCGGCCGCCCTGGCGCCGCTCTGCTCCCTCTCCAGGAGTTGTGTTTTGTTAAACTGCAGTACTCTTGTCTGTACTGCCTGGACGCTTACTGCGTTGCAGACATTTTAAACCAAGAATGTTTTCATTTCGATGTTTTAATGGTTTTTGCTGTTTATTCCTAAATTTGTATAGAATTTTTTTGTTAATTTCATGAGAAACAAAAAAAAAAAAAAAAACATGTATATATTAAATGTGGAGTTTGGAGGCGGTCAGGCGGCGGGCCGTGGTCTCCGGCGGCCGCCCTGGCGCCGCTCTGCTCCCTCTCCAGGAGTTGTGTTTTGTTAAACTGCAGTACTCTTGTCTGTACTGCCTGGACGCTTACTGCGTTGCAGACATTTTAAACCAAGAATGTTTTCATTTCGATGTTTTAATGGTTTTTGCTGTTTATTCCTAAATTTGTATAGAATTTTTTTGTTAATTTCATGAGAAACAAAAAAAAAAAAAAAACATGTATATATTAAATGTGGAGTTTGGAGGCGGTCAGGCGGCGGGCCGTGGTCTCCGGCGGCCGCCCTGGCGCCGCTCTGCTCCCTCTCCAGGAGTTGTGTTTTGTTAAACTGCAGTACTCTTGTCTGTACTGCCTGGACGCTTACTGCGTTGCAGACATTTTAAACCAAGAATGTTTTCATTTCGATGTTTTAATGGTTTTTGCTGTTTATTCCTAAATTTGTATAGAATTTTTTTGTTAATTTCATGAGAAACAAAAAAAAAAAAAAAAACATGTATATATTAAATGTGGAGTTTGGAGGCGGTCAGGCGGCGGGCCGTGGTCTCCGGCGGCCGCCCTGGCGCCGCTCTGCTCCCTCTCCAGGAGTTGTGTTTTGTTAAACTGCAGTACTCTTGTCTGTACTGCCTGGACGCTTACTGCGTTGCAGACATTTTAAACCAAGAATGTTTTCATTTCGATGTTTTAATGGTTTTTGCTGTTTATTCCTAAATTTGTATAGAATTTTTTTGTTAATTTCATGAGAAACAAAAAAAAAAAAAAAAACATGTATATATTAAATGTGGAGTTTGGAGGCGGTCAGGCGGCGGGCCGTGGTCTCCGGCGGCCGCCCTGGCGCCGCTCTGCTCCCTCTCCAGGAGTTGTGTTTTGTTAAACTGCAGTACTCTTGTCTGTACTGCCTGGACGCTTACTGCGTTGCAGACATTTTAAACCAAGAATGTTTTCATTTCGATGTTTTAATGGTTTTTGCTGTTTATTCCTAAATTTGTATAGAATTTTTTTGTTAATTTCATGAGAAACAAAAAAAAAAAAAAAAACATGTATATATTAAATGTGGAGTTTGGAGGCGGTCAGGCGGCGGGCCGTGGTCTCCGGCGGCCGCCCTGGCGCCGCTCTGCTCCCTCTCCAGGAGTTGTGTTTTGTTAAACTGCAGTACTCTTGTCTGTACTGCCTGGACGCTTACTGCGTTGCAGACATTTTAAACCAAGAATGTTTTCATTTCGATGTTTTAATGGTTTTTGCTGTTTATTCCTAAATTTGTATAGAATTTTTTTGTTAATTTCATGAGAAACAAAAAAAAAAAAAAAAACATGTATATATTAAATGTGGAGTTTGGAGGCGGTCAGGCGGCGGGCCGTGGTCTCCGGCGGCCGCCCTGGCGCCGCTCTGCTCCCTCTCCAGGAGTTGTGTTTTGTTAAACTGCAGTACTCTTGTCTGTACTGCCTGGACGCTTACTGCGTTGCAGACATTTTAAACCAAGAATGTTTTCATTTCGATGTTTTAATGGTTTTTGCTGTTTATTCCTAAATTTGTATAGAATTTTTTTGTTAATTTCATGAGAAACAAAAAAAAAAAAAAAAACATGTATATATTAAATGTGGAGTTTGGAGGCGGTCAGGCGGCGGGCCGTGGTCTCCGGCGGCCGCCCTGGCGCCGCTCTGCTCCCTCTCCAGGAGTTGTGTTTTGTTAAACTGCAGTACTCTTGTCTGTACTGCCTGGACGCTTACTGCGTTGCAGACATTTTAAACCAAGAATGTTTTCATTTCGATGTTTTAATGGTTTTTGCTGTTTATTCCTAAATTTGTATAGAATTTTTTTGTTAATTTCATGAGAAACAAAAAAAAAAAAAAAAACATGTATATATTAAATGTGGAGTTTGGAGGCGGTCAGGCGGCGGGCCGTGGTCTCCGGCGGCCGCCCTGGCGCCGCTCTGCTCCCTCTCCAGGAGTTGTGTTTTGTTAAACTGCAGTACTCTTGTCTGTACTGCCTGGACGCTTACTGCGTTGCAGACATTTTAAACCAAGAATGTTTTCATTTCGATGTTTTAATGGTTTTTGCTGTTTATTCCTAAATTTGTATAGAATTTTTTTGTTAATTTCATGAGAAACAAAAAAAAAAAAAAAAAACATGTATATATTAAATGTGGAGTTTGGAGGCGGTCAGGCGGCGGGCCGTGGTCTCCGGCGGCCGCCCTGGCGCCGCTCTGCTCCCTCTCCAGGAGTTGTGTTTTGTTAAACTGCAGTACTCTTGTCTGTACTGCCTGGACGCTTACTGCGTTGCAGACATTTTAAACCAAGAATGTTTTCATTTCGATGTTTTAATGGTTTTTGCTGTTTATTCCTAAATTTGTATAGAATTTTTTTGTTAATTTCATGAGAAACAAAAAAAAAAAAAAAAACATGTATATATTAAATGTGGAGTTTGGAGGCGGTCAGGCGGCGGGCCGTGGTCTCCGGCGGCCGCCCTGGCGCCGCTCTGCTCCCTCTCCAGGAGTTGTGTTTTGTTAAACTGCAGTACTCTTGTCTGTACTGCCTGGACGCTTACTGCGTTGCAGACATTTTAAACCAAGAATGTTTTCATTTCGATGTTTTAATGGTTTTTGCTGTTTATTCCTAAATTTGTATAGAATTTTTTTGTTAATTTCATGAGAAACAAAAAAAAAAAAAAAAACATGTATATATTAAATGTGGAGTTTGGAGGCGGTCAGGCGGCGGGCCGTGGTCTCCGGCGGCCGCCCTGGCGCCGCTCTGCTCCCTCTCCAGGAGTTGTGTTTTGTTAAACTGCAGTACTCTTGTCTGTACTGCCTGGACGCTTACTGCGTTGCAGACATTTTAAACCAAGAATGTTTTCATTTCGATGTTTTAATGGTTTTTGCTGTTTATTCCTAAATTTGTATAGAATTTTTTTGTTAATTTCATGAGAAACAAAAAAAAAAAAAAAAACATGTATATATTAAATGTGGAGTTTGGAGGCGGTCAGGCGGCGGGCCGTGGTCTCCGGCGGCCGCCCTGGCGCCGCTCTGCTCCCTCTCCAGGAGTTGTGTTTTGTTAAACTGCAGTACTCTTGTCTGTACTGCCTGGACGCTTACTGCGTTGCAGACATTTTAAACCAAGAATGTTTTCATTTCGATGTTTTAATGGTTTTTGCTGTTTATTCCTAAATTTGTATAGAATTTTTTTGTTAATTTCATGAGAAACAAAAAAAAAAAAAAAAACATGTATATATTAAATGTGGAGTTTGGAGGCGGTCAGGCGGCGGGCCGTGGTCTCCGGCGGCCGCCCTGGCGCCGCTCTGCTCCCTCTCCAGGAGTTGTGTTTTGTTAAACTGCAGTACTCTTGTCTGTACTGCCTGGACGCTTACTGCGTTGCAGACATTTTAAACCAAGAATGTTTTCATTTCGATGTTTTAATGGTTTTTGCTGTTTATTCCTAAATTTGTATAGAATTTTTTTGTTAATTTCATGAGAAACAAAAAAAAAAAAAAAAACATGTATATATTAAATGTGGAGTTTGGAGGCGGTCAGGCGGCGGGCCGTGGTCTCCGGCGGCCGCCCTGGCGCCGCTCTGCTCCCTCTCCAGGAGTTGTGTTTTGTTAAACTGCAGTACTCTTGTCTGTACTGCCTGGACGCTTACTGCGTTGCAGACATTTTAAACCAAGAATGTTTTCATTTCGATGTTTTAATGGTTTTTGCTGTTTATTCCTAAATTTGTATAGAATTTTTTTGTTAATTTCATGAGAAACAAAAAAAAAAAAAAAAACATGTATATATTAAATGTGGAGTTTGGAGGCGGTCAGGCGGCGGGCCGTGGTCTCCGGCGGCCGCCCTGGCGCCGCTCTGCTCCCTCTCCAGGAGTTGTGTTTTGTTAAACTGCAGTACTCTTGTCTGTACTGCCTGGACGCTTACTGCGTTGCAGACATTTTAAACCAAGAATGTTTTCATTTCGATGTTTTAATGGTTTTTGCTGTTTATTCCTAAATTTGTATAGAATTTTTTTGTTAATTTCATGAGAAACAAAAAAAAAAAAAAAAACATGTATATATTAAATGTGGAGTTTGGAGGCGGTCAGGCGGCGGGCCGTGGTCTCCGGCGGCCGCCCTGGCGCCGCTCTGCTCCCTCTCCAGGAGTTGTGTTTTGTTAAACTGCAGTACTCTTGTCTGTACTGCCTGGACGCTTACTGCGTTGCAGACATTTTAAACCAAGAATGTTTTCATTTCGATGTTTTAATGGTTTTTGCTGTTTATTCCTAAATTTGTATAGAATTTTTTTGTTAATTTCATGAGAAACAAAAAAAAAAAAAAAAAACATGTATATATTAAATGTGGAGTTTGGAGGCGGTCAGGCGGCGGGCCGTGGTCTCCGGCGGCCGCCCTGGCGCCGCTCTGCTCCCTCTCCAGGAGTTGTGTTTTGTTAAACTGCAGTACTCTTGTCTGTACTGCCTGGACGCTTACTGCGTTGCAGACATTTTAAACCAAGAATGTTTTCATTTCGATGTTTTAATGGTTTTTGCTGTTTATTCCTAAATTTGTATAGAATTTTTTTGTTAATTTCATGAGAAACAAAAAAAAAAAAAAAACATGTATATATTAAATGTGGAGTTTGGAGGCGGTCAGGCGGCGGGCCGTGGTCTCCGGCGGCCGCCCTGGCGCCGCTCTGCTCCCTCTCCAGGAGTTGTGTTTTGTTAAACTGCAGTACTCTTGTCTGTACTGCCTGGACGCTTACTGCGTTGCAGACATTTTAAACCAAGAATGTTTTCATTTCGATGTTTTAATGGTTTTTGCTGTTTATTCCTAAATTTGTATAGAATTTTTTTGTTAATTTCATGAGAAACAAAAAAAAAAAAAAAAAACATGTATATATTAAATGTGGAGTTTGGAGGCGGTCAGGCGGCGGGCCGTGGTCTCCGGCGGCCGCCCTGGCGCCGCTCTGCTCCCTCTCCAGGAGTTGTGTTTTGTTAAACTGCAGTACTCTTGTCTGTACTGCCTGGACGCTTACTGCGTTGCAGACATTTTAAACCAAGAATGTTTTCATTTCGATGTTTTAATGGTTTTTGCTGTTTATTCCTAAATTTGTATAGAATTTTTTTGTTAATTTCATGAGAAACAAAAAAAAAAAAAAAAACATGTATATATTAAATGTGGAGTTTGGAGGCGGTCAGGCGGCGGGCCGTGGTCTCCGGCGGCCGCCCTGGCGCCGCTCTGCTCCCTCTCCAGGAGTTGTGTTTTGTTAAACTGCAGTACTCTTGTCTGTACTGCCTGGACGCTTACTGCGTTGCAGACATTTTAAACCAAGAATGTTTTCATTTCGATGTTTTAATGGTTTTTGCTGTTTATTCCTAAATTTGTATAGAATTTTTTTGTTAATTTCATGAGAAACAAAAAAAAAAAAAAAAACATGTATATATTAAATGTGGAGTTTGGAGGCGGTCAGGCGGCGGGCCGTGGTCTCCGGCGGCCGCCCTGGCGCCGCTCTGCTCCCTCTCCAGGAGTTGTGTTTTGTTAAACTGCAGTACTCTTGTCTGTACTGCCTGGACGCTTACTGCGTTGCAGACATTTTAAACCAAGAATGTTTTCATTTCGATGTTTTAATGGTTTTTGCTGTTTATTCCTAAATTTGTATAGAATTTTTTTGTTAATTTCATGAGAAACAAAAAAAAAAAAAAAACATGTATATATTAAATGTGGAGTTTGGAGGCGGTCAGCGCGGCGGGCCGTGGTCTCCGGCGGCCGCCCTGGCGCCGCTCTGCTCCCTCTCCAGGAGTTGTGTTTTGTTAAACTGCAGTACTCTTGTCTGTACTGCCTGGACGCTTACTGCGTTGCAGACATTTTAAACCAAGAATGTTTTCATTTCGATGTTTTAATGGTTTTTGCTGTTTATTCCTAAATTTGTATAGAATTTTTTTGTTAATTTCATGAGAAACAAAAAAAAAAAAAAAACATGTATATATTAAATGTGGAGTTTGGAGGCGGTCAGGCGGCGGGCCGTGGTCTCCGGCGGCCGCCCTGGCGCCGCTCTGCTCCCTCTCCAGGAGTTGTGTTTTGTTAAACTGCAGTACTCTTGTCTGTACTGCCTGGACGCTTACTGCGTTGCAGACATTTTAAACCAAGAATGTTTTCATTTCGATGTTTTAATGGTTTTTGCTGTTTATTCCTAAATTTGTATAGAATTTTTTTGTTAATTTCATGAGAAACAAAAAAAAAAAAAAAAACATGTATATATTAAATGTGGAGTTTGGAGGCGGTCAGGCGGCGGGCCGTGGTCTCCGGCGGCCGCCCTGGCGCCGCTCTGCTCCCTCTCCAGGAGTTGTGTTTTGTTAAACTGCAGTACTCTTGTCTGTACTGCCTGGACGCTTACTGCGTTGCAGACATTTTAAACCAAGAATGTTTTCATTTCGATGTTTTAATGGTTTTTGCTGTTTATTCCTAAATTTGTATAGAATTTTTTTGTTAATTTCATGAGAAACAAAAAAAAAAAAAAAAAACATGTATATATTAAATGTGGAGTTTGGAGGCGGTCAGGCGGCGGGCCGTGGTCTCCGGCGGCCGCCCTGGCGCCGCTCTGCTCCCTCTCCAGGAGTTGTGTTTTGTTAAACTGCAGTACTCTTGTCTGTACTGCCTGGACGCTTACTGCGTTGCAGACATTTTAAACCAAGAATGTTTTCATTTCGATGTTTTAATGGTTTTTGCTGTTTATTCCTAAATTTGTATAGAATTTTTTTGTTAATTTCATGAGAAACAAAAAAAAAAAAAAAAACATGTATATATTAAATGTGGAGTTTGGAGGCGGTCAGGCGGCGGGCCGTGGTCTCCGGCGGCCGCCCTGGCGCCGCTCTGCTCCCTCTCCAGGAGTTGTGTTTTGTTAAACTGCAGTACTCTTGTCTGTACTGCCTGGACGCTTACTGCGTTGCAGACATTTTAAACCAAGAATGTTTTCATTTCGATGTTTTAATGGTTTTTGCTGTTTATTCCTAAATTTGTATAGAATTTTTTTGTTAATTTCATGAGAAACAAAAAAAAAAAAAAAAACATGTATATATTAAATGTGGAGTTTGGAGGCGGTCAGGCGGCGGGCCGTGGTCTCCGGCGGCCGCCCTGGCGCCGCTCTGCTCCCTCTCCAGGAGTTGTGTTTTGTTAAACTGCAGTACTCTTGTCTGTACTGCCTGGACGCTTACTGCGTTGCAGACATTTTAAACCAAGAATGTTTTCATTTCGATGTTTTAATGGTTTTTGCTGTTTATTCCTAAATTTGTATAGAATTTTTTTGTTAATTTCATGAGAAACAAAAAAAAAAAAAAAAAACATGTATATATTAAATGTGGAGTTTGGAGGCGGTCAGGCGGCGGGCCGTGGTCTCCGGCGGCCGCCCTGGCGCCGCTCTGCTCCCTCTCCAGGAGTTGTGTTTTGTTAAACTGCAGTACTCTTGTCTGTACTGCCTGGACGCTTACTGCGTTGCAGACATTTTAAACCAAGAATGTTTTCATTTCGATGTTTTAATGGTTTTTGCTGTTTATTCCTAAATTTGTATAGAATTTTTTTGTTAATTTCATGAGAAACAAAAAAAAAAAAAAAAACATGTATATATTAAATGTGGAGTTTGGAGGCGGTCAGGCGGCGGGCCGTGGTCTCCGGCGGCCGCCCTGGCGCCGCTCTGCTCCCTCTCCAGGAGTTGTGTTTTGTTAAACTGCAGTACTCTTGTCTGTACTGCCTGGACGCTTACTGCGTTGCAGACATTTTAAACCAAGAATGTTTTCATTTCGATGTTTTAATGGTTTTTGCTGTTTATTCCTAAATTTGTATAGAATTTTTTTGTTAATTTCATGAGAAACAAAAAAAAAAAAAAAAACATGTATATATTAAATGTGGAGTTTGGAGGCGGTCAGGCGGCGGGCCGTGGTCTCCGGCGGCCGCCCTGGCGCCGCTCTGCTCCCTCTCCAGGAGTTGTGTTTTGTTAAACTGCAGTACTCTTGTCTGTACTGCCTGGACGCTTACTGCGTTGCAGACATTTTAAACCAAGAATGTTTTCATTTCGATGTTTTAATGGTTTTTGCTGTTTATTCCTAAATTTGTATAGAATTTTTTTGTTAATTTCATGAGAAACAAAAAAAAAAAAAAAAACATGTATATATTAAATGTGGAGTTTGGAGGCGGTCAGGCGGCGGGCCGTGGTCTCCGGCGGCCGCCCTGGCGCCGCTCTGCTCCCTCTCCAGGAGTTGTGTTTTGTTAAACTGCAGTACTCTTGTCTGTACTGCCTGGACGCTTACTGCGTTGCAGACATTTTAAACCAAGAATGTTTTCATTTCGATGTTTTAATGGTTTTTGCTGTTTATTCCTAAATTTGTATAGAATTTTTTTGTTAATTTCATGAGAAACAAAAAAAAAAAAAAAAACATGTATATATTAAATGTGGAGTTTGGAGGCGGTCAGGCGGCGGGCCGTGGTCTCCGGCGGCCGCCCTGGCGCCGCTCTGCTCCCTCTCCAGGAGTTGTGTTTTGTTAAACTGCAGTACTCTTGTCTGTACTGCCTGGACGCTTACTGCGTTGCAGACATTTTAAACCAAGAATGTTTTCATTTCGATGTTTTAATGGTTTTTGCTGTTTATTCCTAAATTTGTATAGAATTTTTTTGTTAATTTCATGAGAAACAAAAAAAAAAAAAAAAACATGTATATATTAAATGTGGAGTTTGGAGGCGGTCAGGCGGCGGCCGTGGTCTCCGGCGGCCGCCCTGGCGCCGCTCTGCTCCCTCTCCAGGAGTTGTGTTTTGTTAAACTGCAGTACTCTTGTCTGTACTGCCTGGACGCTTACTGCGTTGCAGACATTTTAAACCAAGAATGTTTTCATTTCGATGTTTTAATGGTTTTTGCTGTTTATTCCTAAATTTGTATAGAATTTTTTTGTTAATTTCATGAGAAACAAAAAAAAAAAAAAAACATGTATATATTAAATGTGGAGTTTGGAGGCGGTCAGGCGGCGGGCCGTGGTCTCCGGCGGCCGCCCTGGCGCCGCTCTGCTCCCTCTCCAGGAGTTGTGTTTTGTTAAACCTGCAGTACTCTTGTCTGTACTGCCTGGACGCTTACTGCGTTGCAGACATTTTAAACCAAGAATGTTTTCATTTCGATGTTTTAATGGTTTTTGCTGTTTATTCCTAAATTTGTATAGAATTTTTTTGTTAATTTCATGAGAAACAAAAAAAAAAAAAAAAACATGTATATATTAAATGTGGAGTTTGGAGGCGGTCAGGCGGCGGGCCGTGGTCTCCGGCGGCCGCCCTGGCGCCGCTCTGCTCCCTCTCCAGGAGTTGTGTTTTGTTAAACTGCAGTACTCTTGTCTGTACTGCCTGGACGCTTACTGCGTTGCAGACATTTTAAACCAAGAATGTTTTCATTTCGATGTTTTAATGGTTTTTGCTGTTTATTCCTAAATTTGTATAGAATTTTTTTGTTAATTTCATGAGAAACAAAAAAAAAAAAAAAAACATGTATATATTAAATGTGGAGTTTGGAGGCGGTCAGGCGGCGGGCCGTGGTCTCCGGCGGCCGCCCTGGCGCCGCTCTGCTCCCTCTCCAGGAGTTGTGTTTTGTTAAACTGCAGTACTCTTGTCTGTACTGCCTGGACGCTTACTGCGTTGCAGACATTTTAAACCAAGAATGTTTTCATTTCGATGTTTTAATGGTTTTTGCTGTTTATTCCTAAATTTGTATAGAATTTTTTTGTTAATTTCATGAGAAACAAAAAAAAAAAAAAAAACATGTATATATTAAATGTGGAGTTTGGAGGCGGTCAGGCGGCGGGCCGTGGTCTCCGGCGGCCGCCCTGGCGCCGCTCTGCTCCCTCTCCAGGAGTTGTGTTTTGTTAAACTGCAGTACTCTTGTCTGTACTGCCTGGACGCTTACTGCGTTGCAGACATTTTAAACCAAGAATGTTTTCATTTCGATGTTTTAATGGTTTTTGCTGTTTATTCCTAAATTTGTATAGAATTTTTTTGTTAATTTCATGAGAAACAAAAAAAAAAAAAAAACATGTATATATTAAATGTGGAGTTTGGAGGCGGTCAGGCGGCGGGCCGTGGTCTCCGGCGGCCGCCCTGGCGCCGCTCTGCTCCCTCTCCAGGAGTTGTGTTTTGTTAAACTGCAGTACTCTTGTCTGTACTGCCTGGACGCTTACTGCGTTGCAGACATTTTAAACCAAGAATGTTTTCATTTCGATGTTTTAATGGTTTTTGCTGTTTATTCCTAAATTTGTATAGAATTTTTTTGTTAATTTCATGAGAAACAAAAAAAAAAAAAAAACATGTATATATTAAATGTGGAGTTTGGAGGCGGTCAGGCGGCGGGCCGTGGTCTCCGGCGGCCGCCCTGGCGCCGCTCTGCTCCCTCTCCAGGAGTTGTGTTTTGTTAAACTGCAGTACTCTTGTCTGTACTGCCTGGACGCTTACTGCGTTGCAGACATTTTAAACCAAGAATGTTTTCATTTCGATGTTTTAATGGTTTTTGCTGTTTATTCCTAAATTTGTATAGAATTTTTTTGTTAATTTCATGAGAAACAAAAAAAAAAAAAAAAACATGTATATATTAAATGTGGAGTTTGGAGGCGGTCAGGCGGCGGGCCGTGGTCTCCGGCGGCCGCCCTGGCGCCGCTCTGCTCCCTCTCCAGGAGTTGTGTTTTGTTAAACTGCAGTACTCTTGTCTGTACTGCCTGGACGCTTACTGCGTTGCAGACATTTTAAACCAAGAATGTTTTCATTTCGATGTTTTAATGGTTTTTGCTGTTTATTCCTAAATTTGTATAGAATTTTTTTGTTAATTTCATGAGAAACAAAAAAAAAAAAAAAACATGTATATATTAAATGTGGAGTTTGGAGGCGGTCAGGCGGCGGGCCGTGGTCTCCGGCGGCCGCCCTGGCGCCGCTCTGCTCCCTCTCCAGGAGTTGTGTTTTGTTAAACTGCAGTACTCTTGTCTGTACTGCCTGGACGCTTACTGCGTTGCAGACATTTTAAACCAAGAATGTTTTCATTTCGATGTTTTAATGGTTTTTGCTGTTTATTCCTAAATTTGTATAGAATTTTTTTGTTAATTTCATGAGAAACAAAAAAAAAAAAAAAACATGTATATATTAAATGTGGAGTTTGGAGGCGGTCAGGCGGCGGGCCGTGGTCTCCGGCGGCCGCCCTGGCGCCGCTCTGCTCCCTCTCCAGGAGTTGTGTTTTGTTAAACTGCAGTACTCTTGTCTGTACTGCCTGGACGCTTACTGCGTTGCAGACATTTTAAACCAAGAATGTTTTCATTTCGATGTTTTAATGGTTTTTGCTGTTTATTCCTAAATTTGTATAGAATTTTTTTGTTAATTTCATGAGAAACAAAAAAAAAAAAAAAAAACATGTATATATTAAATGTGGAGTTTGGAGGCGGTCAGGCGGCGGGCCGTGGTCTCCGGCGGCCGCCCTGGCGCCGCTCTGCTCCCTCTCCAGGAGTTGTGTTTTGTTAAACTGCAGTACTCTTGTCTGTACTGCCTGGACGCTTACTGCGTTGCAGACATTTTAAACCAAGAATGTTTTCATTTCGATGTTTTAATGGTTTTTGCTGTTTATTCCTAAATTTGTATAGAATTTTTTTGTTAATTTCATGAGAAACAAAAAAAAAAAAAAACATGTATATATTAAATGTGGAGTTTGGAGGCGGTCAGGCGGCGGGCCGTGGTCTCCGGCGGCCGCCCTGGCGCCGCTCTGCTCCCTCTCCAGGAGTTGTGTTTTGTTAAACTGCAGTACTCTTGTCTGTACTGCCTGGACGCTTACTGCGTTGCAGACATTTTAAACCAAGAATGTTTTCATTTCGATGTTTTAATGGTTTTTGCTGTTTATTCCTAAATTTGTATAGAATTTTTTTGTTAATTTCATGAGAAACAAAAAAAAAAAAAAAAACATGTATATATTAAATGTGGAGTTTGGAGGCGGTCAGGCGGCGGGCCGTGGTCTCCGGCGGCCGCCCTGGCGCCGCTCTGCTCCCTCTCCAGGAGTTGTGTTTTGTTAAACTGCAGTACTCTTGTCTGTACTGCCTGGACGCTTACTGCGTTGCAGACATTTTAAACCAAGAATGTTTTCATTTCGATGTTTTAATGGTTTTTGCTGTTTATTCCTAAATTTGTATAGAATTTTTTTGTTAATTTCATGAGAAACAAAAAAAAAAAAAAAACATGTATATATTAAATGTGGAGTTTGGAGGCGGTCAGGCGGCGGGCCGTGGTCTCCGGCGGCCGCCCTGGCGCCGCTCTGCTCCCTCTCCAGGAGTTGTGTTTTGTTAAACTGCAGTACTCTTGTCTGTACTGCCTGGACGCTTACTGCGTTGCAGACATTTTAAACCAAGAATGTTTTCATTTCGATGTTTTAATGGTTTTTGCTGTTTATTCCTAAATTTGTATAGAATTTTTTTGTTAATTTCATGAGAAACAAAAAAAAAAAAAAAAACATGTATATATTAAATGTGGAGTTTGGAGGCGGTCAGGCGGCGGGCCGTGGTCTCCGGCGGCCGCCCTGGCGCCGCTCTGCTCCCTCTCCAGGAGTTGTGTTTTGTTAAACTGCAGTACTCTTGTCTGTACTGCCTGGACGCTTACTGCGTTGCAGACATTTTAAACCAAGAATGTTTTCATTTCGATGTTTTAATGGTTTTTGCTGTTTATTCCTAAATTTGTATAGAATTTTTTTGTTAATTTCATGAGAAACAAAAAAAAAAAAAAAACATGTATATATTAAATGTGGAGTTTGGAGGCGGTCAGGCGGCGGGCCGTGGTCTCCGGCGGCCGCCCTGGCGCCGCTCTGCTCCCTCTCCAGGAGTTGTGTTTTGTTAAACTGCAGTACTCTTGTCTGTACTGCCTGGACGCTTACTGCGTTGCAGACATTTTAAACCAAGAATGTTTTCATTTCGATGTTTTAATGGTTTTTGCTGTTTATTCCTAAATTTGTATAGAATTTTTTTGTTAATTTCATGAGAAACAAAAAAAAAAAAAAAAACATGTATATATTAAATGTGGAGTTTGGAGGCGGTCAGGCGGCGGGCCGTGGTCTCCGGCGGCCGCCCTGGCGCCGCTCTGCTCCCTCTCCAGGAGTTGTGTTTTGTTAAACTGCAGTACTCTTGTCTGTACTGCCTGGACGCTTACTGCGTTGCAGACATTTTAAACCAAGAATGTTTTCATTTCGATGTTTTAATGGTTTTTGCTGTTTATTCCTAAATTTGTATAGAATTTTTTTGTTAATTTCATGAGAAACAAAAAAAAAAAAAAAAACATGTATATATTAAATGTGGAGTTTGGAGGCGGTCAGGCGGCGGGCCGTGGTCTCCGGCGGCCGCCCTGGCGCCGCTCTGCTCCCTCTCCAGGAGTTGTGTTTTGTTAAACTGCAGTACTCTTGTCTGTACTGCCTGGACGCTTACTGCGTTGCAGACATTTTAAACCAAGAATGTTTTCATTTCGATGTTTTAATGGTTTTTGCTGTTTATTCCTAAATTTGTATAGAATTTTTTTGTTAATTTCATGAGAAACAAAAAAAAAAAAAAAACATGTATATATTAAATGTGGAGTTTGGAGGCGGTCAGGCGGCGGGCCGTGGTCTCCGGCGGCCGCCCTGGCGCCGCTCTGCTCCCTCTCCAGGAGTTGTGTTTTGTTAAACTGCAGTACTCTTGTCTGTACTGCCTGGACGCTTACTGCGTTGCAGACATTTTAAACCAAGAATGTTTTCATTTCGATGTTTTAATGGTTTTTGCTGTTTATTCCTAAATTTGTATAGAATTTTTTTGTTAATTTCATGAGAAACAAAAAAAAAAAAAAAACATGTATATATTAAATGTGGAGTTTGGAGGCGGTCAGGCGGCGGGCCGTGGTCTCCGGCGGCCGCCCTGGCGCCGCTCTGCTCCCTCTCCAGGAGTTGTGTTTTGTTAAACTGCAGTACTCTTGTCTGTACTGCCTGGACGCTTACTGCGTTGCAGACATTTTAAACCAAGAATGTTTTCATTTCGATGTTTTAATGGTTTTTGCTGTTTATTCCTAAATTTGTATAGAATTTTTTTGTTAATTTCATGAGAAACAAAAAAAAAAAAAAAAAACATGTATATATTAAATGTGGAGTTTGGAGGCGGTCAGGCGGCGGGCCGTGGTCTCCGGCGGCCGCCCTGGCGCCGCTCTGCTCCCTCTCCAGGAGTTGTGTTTTGTTAAACTGCAGTACTCTTGTCTGTACTGCCTGGACGCTTACTGCGTTGCAGACATTTTAAACCAAGAATGTTTTCATTTCGATGTTTTAATGGTTTTTGCTGTTTATTCCTAAATTTGTATAGAATTTTTTTGTTAATTTCATGAGAAACAAAAAAAAAAAAAAAAAAAACATGTATATATTAAATGTGGAGTTTGGAGGCGGTCAGGCGGCGGGCCGTGGTCTCCGGCGGCCGCCCTGGCGCCGCTCTGCTCCCTCTCCAGGAGTTGTGTTTTGTTAAACTGCAGTACTCTTGTCTGTACTGCCTGGACGCTTACTGCGTTGCAGACATTTTAAACCAAGAATGTTTTCATTTCGATGTTTTAATGGTTTTTGCTGTTTATTCCTAAATTTGTATAGAATTTTTTTGTTAATTTCATGAGAAACAAAAAAAAAAAAAAAAAACATGTATATATTAAATGTGGAGTTTGGAGGCGGTCAGGCGGCGGGCCGTGGTCTCCGGCGGCCGCCCTGGCGCCGCTCTGCTCCCTCTCCAGGAGTTGTGTTTTGTTAAACTGCAGTACTCTTGTCTGTACTGCCTGGACGCTTACTGCGTTGCAGACATTTTAAACCAAGAATGTTTTCATTTCGATGTTTTAATGGTTTTTGCTGTTTATTCCTAAATTTGTATAGAATTTTTTTGTTAATTTCATGAGAAACAAAAAAAAAAAAAAAAAACATGTATATATTAAATGTGGAGTTTGGAGGCGGTCAGGCGGCGGGCCGTGGTCTCCGGCGGCCGCCCTGGCGCCGCTCTGCTCCCTCTCCAGGAGTTGTGTTTTGTTAAACTGCAGTACTCTTGTCTGTACTGCCTGGACGCTTACTGCGTTGCAGACATTTTAAACCAAGAATGTTTTCATTTCGATGTTTTAATGGTTTTTGCTGTTTATTCCTAAATTTGTATAGAATTTTTTTGTTAATTTCATGAGAAACAAAAAAAAAAAAAAAAAACATGTATATATTAAATGTGGAGTTTGGAGGCGGTCAGGCGGCGGGCCGTGGTCTCCGGCGGCCGCCCTGGCGCCGCTCTGCTCCCTCTCCAGGAGTTGTGTTTTGTTAAACTGCAGTACTCTTGTCTGTACTGCCTGGACGCTTACTGCGTTGCAGACATTTTAAACCAAGAATGTTTTCATTTCGATGTTTTAATGGTTTTTGCTGTTTATTCCTAAATTTGTATAGAATTTTTTTGTTAATTTCATGAGAAACAAAAAAAAAAAAAAAAAAAACATGTATATATTAAATGTGGAGTTTGGAGGCGGTCAGGCGGCGGGCCGTGGTCTCCGGCGGCCGCCCTGGCGCCGCTCTGCTCCCTCTCCAGGAGTTGTGTTTTGTTAAACTGCAGTACTCTTGTCTGTACTGCCTGGACGCTTACTGCGTTGCAGACATTTTAAACCAAGAATGTTTTCATTTCGATGTTTTAATGGTTTTTGCTGTTTATTCCTAAATTTGTATAGAATTTTTTTGTTAATTTCATGAGAAACAAAAAAAAAAAAAAAAAAACATGTATATATTAAATGTGGAGTTTGGAGGCGGTCAGGCGGCGGGCCGTGGTCTCCGGCGGCCGCCCTGGCGCCGCTCTGCTCCCTCTCCAGGAGTTGTGTTTTGTTAAACTGCAGTACTCTTGTCTGTACTGCCTGGACGCTTACTGCGTTGCAGACATTTTAAACCAAGAATGTTTTCATTTCGATGTTTTAATGGTTTTTGCTGTTTATTCCTAAATTTGTATAGAATTTTTTTGTTAATTTCATGAGAAACAAAAAAAAAAAAAAAAAAACATGTATATATTAAATGTGGAGTTTGGAGGCGGTCAGGCGGCGGGCCGTGGTCTCCGGCGGCCGCCCTGGCGCCGCTCTGCTCCCTCTCCAGGAGTTGTGTTTTGTTAAACTGCAGTACTCTTGTCTGTACTGCCTGGACGCTTACTGCGTTGCAGACATTTTAAACCAAGAATGTTTTCATTTCGATGTTTTAATGGTTTTTGCTGTTTATTCCTAAATTTGTATAGAATTTTTTTGTTAATTTCATGAGAAACAAAAAAAAAAAAAAAAACATGTATATATTAAATGTGGAGTTTGGAGGCGGTCAGGCGGCGGGCCGTGGTCTCCGGCGGCCGCCCTGGCGCCGCTCTGCTCCCTCTCCAGGAGTTGTGTTTTGTTAAACTGCAGTACTCTTGTCTGTACTGCCTGGACGCTTACTGCGTTGCAGACATTTTAAACCAAGAATGTTTTCATTTCGATGTTTTAATGGTTTTTGCTGTTTATTCCTAAATTTGTATAGAATTTTTTTGTTAATTTCATGAGAAACAAAAAAAAAAAAAAAAAAAACATGTATATATTAAATGTGGAGTTTGGAGGCGGTCAGGCGGCGGGCCGTGGTCTCCGGCGGCCGCCCTGGCGCCGCTCTGCTCCCTCTCCAGGAGTTGTGTTTTGTTAAACTGCAGTACTCTTGTCTGTACTGCCTGGACGCTTACTGCGTTGCAGACATTTTAAACCAAGAATGTTTTCATTTCGATGTTTTAATGGTTTTTGCTGTTTATTCCTAAATTTGTATAGAATTTTTTTGTTAATTTCATGAGAAACAAAAAAAAAAAAAAAAAAACATGTATATATTAAATGTGGAGTTTGGAGGCGGTCAGGCGGCGGGCCGTGGTCTCCGGCGGCCGCCCTGGCGCCGCTCTGCTCCCTCTCCAGGAGTTGTGTTTTGTTAAACTGCAGTACTCTTGTCTGTACTGCCTGGACGCTTACTGCGTTGCAGACATTTTAAACCAAGAATGTTTTCATTTCGATGTTTTAATGGTTTTTGCTGTTTATTCCTAAATTTGTATAGAATTTTTTTGTTAATTTCATGAGAAACAAAAAAAAAAAAAAAACATGTATATATTAAATGTGGAGTTTGGAGGCGGTCAGGCGGCGGGCCGTGGTCTCCGGCGGCCGCCCTGGCGCCGCTCTGCTCCCTCTCCAGGAGTTGTGTTTTGTTAAACTGCAGTACTCTTGTCTGTACTGCCTGGACGCTTACTGCGTTGCAGACATTTTAAACCAAGAATGTTTTCATTTCGATGTTTTAATGGTTTTTGCTGTTTATTCCTAAATTTGTATAGAATTTTTTTGTTAATTTCATGAGAAACAAAAAAAAAAAAAAAAACATGTATATATTAAATGTGGAGTTTGGAGGCGGTCAGGCGGCGGGCCGTGGTCTCCGGCGGCCGCCCTGGCGCCGCTCTGCTCCCTCTCCAGGAGTTGTGTTTTGTTAAACTGCAGTACTCTTGTCTGTACTGCCTGGACGCTTACTGCGTTGCAGACATTTTAAACCAAGAATGTTTTCATTTCGATGTTTTAATGGTTTTTGCTGTTTATTCCTAAATTTCTATAGAATTTTTTTGTTAATTTCATGAGAAACAAAAAAAAAAAAAAAAACATGTATATATTAAATGTGGAGTTTGGAGGCGGTCAGGCGGCGGGCCGTGGTCTCCGGCGGCCGCCCTGGCGCCGCTCTGCTCCCTCTCCAGGAGTTGTGTTTTGTTAAACTGCAGTACTCTTGTCTGTACTGCCTGGACGCTTACTGCGTTGCAGACATTTTAAACCAAGAATGTTTTCATTTCGATGTTTTAATGGTTTTTGCTGTTTATTCCTAAATTTGTATAGAATTTTTTTGTTAATTTCATGAGAAACAAAAAAAAAAAAAAAAACATGTATATATTAAATGTGGAGTTTGGAGGCGGTCAGGCGGCGGGCCGTGGTCTCCGGCGGCCGCCCTGGCGCCGCTCTGCTCCCTCTCCAGGAGTTGTGTTTTGTTAAACTGCAGTACTCTTGTCTGTACTGCCTGGACGCTTACTGCGTTGCAGACATTTTAAACCAAGAATGTTTTCATTTCGATGTTTTAATGGTTTTTGCTGTTTATTCCTAAATTTGTATAGAATTTTTTTGTTAATTTCATGAGAAACAAAAAAAAAAAAAAAAAACATGTATATATTAAATGTGGAGTTTGGAGGCGGTCAGGCGGCGGGCCGTGGTCTCCGGCGGCCGCCCTGGCGCCGCTCTGCTCCCTCTCCAGGAGTTGTGTTTTGTTAAACTGCAGTACTCTTGTCTGTACTGCCTGGACGCTTACTGCGTTGCAGACATTTTAAACCAAGAATGTTTTCATTTCGATGTTTTAATGGTTTTTGCTGTTTATTCCTAAATTTGTATAGAATTTTTTTGTTAATTTCATGAGAAACAAAAAAAAAAAAAAAAAACATGTATATATTAAATGTGGAGTTTGGAGGCGATCAGGCGGCGGGCCGTGGTCTCCGGCGGCCGCCCTGGCGCCGCTCTGCTCCCTCTCCAGGAGTTGTGTTTTGTTAAACTGCAGTACTCTTGTCTGTACTGCCTGGACGCTTACTGCGTTGCAGACATTTTAAACCAAGAATGTTTTCATTTCGATGTTTTAATGGTTTTTGCTGTTTATTCCTAAATTTGTATAGAATTTTTTTGTTAATTTCATGAGAAACAAAAAAAAAAAAAAAACATGTATATATTAAATGTGGAGTTTGGAGGCGGTCAGGCGGCGGGCCGTGGTCTCCGGCGGCCGCCCTGGCGCCGCTCTGCTCCCTCTCCAGGAGTTGTGTTTTGTTAAACTGCAGTACTCTTGTCTGTACTGCCTGGACGCTTACTGCGTTGCAGACATTTTAAACCAAGAATGTTTTCATTTCGATGTTTTAATGGTTTTTGCTGTTTATTCCTAAATTTGTATAGAATTTTTTTGTTAATTTCATGAGAAACAAAAAAAAAAAAAAAAAAAACATGTATATATTAAATGTGGAGTTTGGAGGCGGTCAGGCGGCGGGCCGTGGTCTCCGGCGGCCGCCCTGGCGCCGCTCTGCTCCCTCTCCAGGAGTTGTGTTTTGTTAAACTGCAGTACTCTTGTCTGTACTGCCTGGACGCTTACTGCGTTGCAGACATTTTAAACCAAGAATGTTTTCATTTCGATGTTTTAATGGTTTTTGCTGTTTATTCCTAAATTTGTATAGAATTTTTTTGTTAATTTCATGAGAAACAAAAAAAAAAAAAAAAAAAAACATGTATATATTAAATGTGGAGTTTGGAGGCGGTCAGGCGGCGGGCCGTGGTCTCCGGCGGCCGCCCTGGCGCCGCTCTGCTCCCTCTCCAGGAGTTGTGTTTTGTTAAACTGCAGTACTCTTGTCTGTACTGCCTGGACGCTTACTGCGTTGCAGACATTTTAAACCAAGAATGTTTTCATTTCGATGTTTTAATGGTTTTTGCTGTTTATTCCTAAATTTGTATAGAATTTTTTTGTTAATTTCATGAGAAACAAAAAAAAAAAAAAAAAAAAAACATGTATATATTAAATGTGGAGTTTGGAGGCGGTCAGGCGGCGGGCCGTGGTCTCCGGCGGCCGCCCTGGCGCCGCTCTGCTCCCTCTCCAGGAGTTGTGTTTTGTTAAACTGCAGTACTCTTGTCTGTACTGCCTGGACGCTTACTGCGTTGCAGACATTTTAAACCAAGAATGTTTTCATTTCGATGTTTTAATGGTTTTTGCTGTTTATTCCTAAATTTGTATAGAATTTTTTTGTTAATTTCATGAGAAACAAAAAAAAAAAAAAAAAACATGTATATATTAAATGTGGAGTTTGGAGGCGGTCAGGCGGCGGGCCGTGGTCTCCGGCGGCCGCCCTGGCGCCGCTCTGCTCCCTCTCCAGGAGTTGTGTTTTGTTAAACTGCAGTACTCTTGTCTGTACTGCCTGGACGCTTACTGCGTTGCAGACATTTTAAACCAAGAATGTTTTCATTTCGATGTTTTAATGGTTTTTGCTGTTTATTCCTAAATTTGTATAGAATTTTTTTGTTAATTTCATGAGAAACAAAAAAAAAAAAAAACATGTATATATTAAATGTGGAGTTTGGAGGCGGTCAGGCGGCGGGCCGTGGTCTCCGGCGGCCGCCCTGGCGCCGCTCTGCTCCCTCTCCAGGAGTTGTGTTTTGTTAAACTGCAGTACTCTTGTCTGTACTGCCTGGACGCTTACTGCGTTGCAGACATTTTAAACCAAGAATGTTTTCATTTCGATGTTTTAATGGTTTTTGCTGTTTATTCCTAAATTTGTATAGAATTTTTTTGTTAATTTCATGAGAAACAAAAAAAAAAAAAAAAAACATGTATATATTAAATGTGGAGTTTGGAGGCGGTCAGGCGGCGGGCCGTGGTCTCCGGCGGCCGCCCTGGCGCCGCTCTGCTCCCTCTCCAGGAGTTGTGTTTTGTTAAACTGCAGTACTCTTGTCTGTACTGCCTGGACGCTTACTGCGTTGCAGACATTTTAAACCAAGAATGTTTTCATTTCGATGTTTTAATGGTTTTTGCTGTTTATTCCTAAATTTGTATAGAATTTTTTTGTTAATTTCATGAGAAACAAAAAAAAAAAAAAACATGTATATATTAAATGTGGAGTTTGGAGGCGGTCAGGCGGCGGGCCGTGGCCTCCGGCGACCGCCCTGGCGCCGCTCTGCTCCCTCTCCAGGAGTTGTGTTTTGTTAAACTGCAGTACTCTTGTCTGTACTGCCTGGACGCTTACTGCGTTGCAGACATTTTAAACCAAGAATGTTTTCATTTCGATGTTTTAATGGTTTTTGCTAAAAAAAAAAAAAACAGAAAAAAAAAAAAAAAAAAGTGGTTAAGGCGTCGTTGGACTGCTAATCCAATGTGCTCTGCACGCGTGGGTTCGAATCCCATCCTCGTCGAAGAATTTTACGTTACGCTCCTGTTGCCGAATCCTCCTTCCACATGCGAAACGTTACACACCACTATCTAAAGACGTCATACATAGCAAATAGAAGTTGTTAAAAGCAGCCAACAAAAATAACAACAAGGTGATGGTACTCTGCATTTCGTAGCCCAGGCGACTCTCTGTAACCAAATCGAAGTGTGGAGGAGCACTGACCGTCACGGTATTTTGCAACGCGACATTTGTTTATACTAAATGTTGAATTTCTCGTAGCTATTTTAACGAATACAGGCTTTAATACCTGGAGTGTACTACAACTGTTGCCTAGCGACAGTTTATTTACCCGTAGGACGATGATAAACAAATTCGCCACCGACAAACCCGTAGTACTGACTTCGGCCGCCCCTGGAGACCCCGCTAGCCCACGAATACGTGTCCTGGGGACTCGCCCCAAGAAACGCCTTGCGCAACTATTACTCGATCGACACATGGCGACGACTGAGACTATACTTTTGCGGGGACAGAAAGATTCCATAATTTTCGTCAGTCAGGCCCAAACGTAGAGCGGTGATCCCTTTTAATTATTCGAAATTGGAAATTTGGTCACATGCACGGCCGTAGATCTTACGACTGTAATCGAAGGCACAGTGCTACGTAATCGATATGTTTCCTAACTGTGAAATGACGTGTTACAAGAAGGTAACGCTTGAGATGCCACCTCTTCCACAGAAGACGAGGTGGCCGAGTGGTTAAGGCGTCGTTGGACTGCTAATCCAATGTGCTCTGCACGCGTGGGTTCGAATCCCATCCTCGTCGAAGAATTTTACGTTACGCTCCTGTTGCCGAATCCTCCTTCCACATGCGAAACGTTACACACCACTATCTAAAGACGTCATACATAGCAAATAGAAGTTGTTAAAAGCAGCCAACAAAAATAACAACAAGGTGATGGTACTCCGCATTTCGTAGCCCAGGCGACTCTCTGTAACCAAATCGAAGTGTGGAGGAGCACTGACCGTCACGGTATTTTGCAACGCGACATTTGTTTATACTAAATGTTGAATTTCTCGTAGCTATTTTAACGAATACAGGCTTTAATACCTGGAGTGTACTACAACTGTTGCCTAGCGACAGTTTATTTACCCGTAGGACGATGATAAACAAATTCGCCACCGACAAACCCGTAGTACTGACTTCGGCCGCCCCTGGAGACCCCGCTAGCCCACGAATACGTGTCCTGGGGACTCGCCCCAAGAAACGCCTTGCGCAACTATTACTCGATCGACACATGGCGACGACTGAGACTATACTTTTGCGGGGACAGAAAGATTCCATAATTTTCGTCAGTCAGGCCCAAACGTAGAGCGGTGATCCCTTTTAATTATTCGAAATTGGAAATTTGGTCACATGCACGGCCGTAGATCTTACGACTGTAATCGAAGGCACAGTGCTACGTAATCGATATGTTTCCTAACTGTGAAATGACGTGTTACAAGAAGGTAACGCTTGAGATGCCACCTCTTCCACAGAAGACGAGGTGGCCGAGTGGTTAAGGCGTCGTTGGACTGCTAATCCAATGTGCTCTGCACGCGTGGGTTCGAATCCCATCCTCGTCGAAGAATTTTACGTTACGCTCCTGTTGCCGAATCCTCCTTCCACATGCGAAACGTTACACACCACTATCTAAAGACGTCATACATAGCAAATAGAAGTTGTTAAAAGCAGCCAACAAAAATAACAACAAGGTGATGGTACTCTGCATTTCGTAGCCCAGGCGACTCTCTGTAACCAAATCGAAGTGTGGAGGAGCACTGACCGTCACGGTATTTTGCAACGCGACATTTGTTTATACTAAATGTTGAATTTCTCGTAGCTATTTTAACGAATACAGGCTTTAATACCTGGAGTGTACTACAACTGTTGCCTAGCGACAGTTTATTTACCCGTAGGACGATGATAAACAAATTCGCCACCGACAAACCCGTAGTACTGACTTCGGCCGCCCCTGGAGACCCCGCTAGCCCACGAATACGTGTCCTGGGGACTCGCCCCAAGAAACGCCTTGCGCAACTATTACTCGATCGACACATGGCGACGACTGAGACTATACTTTTGCGGGGACAGAAAGATTCCATAATTTTCGTCAGTCAGGCCCAAACGTAGAGCGGTGATCCCTTTTAATTATTCGAAATTGGAAATTTGGTCACATGCACGGCCGTAGATCTTACGACTGTAATCGAAGGCACAGTGCTACGTAATCGATATGTTTCCTAACTGTGAAATGACGTGTTACAAGAAGGTAACGCTTGAGATGCCACCTCTTCCACAGAAGACGAGGTGGCCGAGTGGTTAAGGCGTCGTTGGACTGCTAATCCAATGTGCTCTGCACGCGTGGGTTCGAATCCCATCCTCGTCGAAGAATTTTACGTTACGCTCCTGTTGCCGAATCCTCCTTCCACATGCGAAACGTTACACACCACTATCTAAAGACGTCATACATAGCAAATAGAAGTTGTTAAAAGCAGCCAACAAAAATAACAACAAGGTGATGGTACTCTGCATTTCGTAGCCCAGGCGACTCTCTGTAACCAAATCGAAGTGTGGAGGAGCACTGACCGTCACGGTATTTTGCAACGCGACATTTGTTTATACTAAATGTTGAATTTCTCGTAGCTATTTTAACGAATACAGGCTTTAATACCTGGAGTGTACTACAACTGTTGCCTAGCGACAGTTTATTTACCCGTAGGACGATGATAAACAAATTCGCCACCGACAAACCCGTAGTACTGACTTCGGCCGCCCCTGGAGACCCCGCTAGCCCACGAATACGTGTCCTGGGGACTCGCCCCAAGAAACGCCTTGCGCAACTATTACTCGATCGACACATGGCGACGACTGAGACTATACTTTTGCGGGGACAGAAAGATTCCATAATTTTCGTCAGTCAGGCCCAAACGTAGAGCGGTGATCCCTTTTAATTATTCGAAATTGGAAATTTGGTCACATGCACGGCCGTAGATCTTACGACTGTAATCGAAGGCACAGTGCTACGTAATCGATATGTTTCCTAACTGTGAAATGACGTGTTACAAGAAGGTAACGCTTGAGATGCCACCTCTTCCACAGAAGACGAGGTGGCCGAGTGGTTAAGGCGTCGTTGGACTGCTAATCCAATGTGCTCTGCACGCGTGGGTTCGAATCCCATCCTCGTCGAAGAATTTTACGTTACGCTCCTGTTGCCGAATCCTCCTTCCACATGCGAAACGTTACACACCACTATCTAAAGACGTCATACATAGCAAATAGAAGTTGTTAAAAGCAGCCAACAAAAATAACAACAAGGTGATGGTACTCTGCATTTCGTAGCCCAGGCGACTCTCTGTAACCAAATCGAAGTGTGGAGGAGCACTGACCGTCACGGTATTTTGCAACGCGACATTTGTTTATACTAAATGTTGAATTTCTCGTAGCTATTTTAACGAATACAGGCTTTAATACCTGGAGTGTACTACAACTGTTGCCTAGCGACAGTTTATTTACCCGTAGGACGATGATAAACAAATTCGCCACCGACAAACCCGTAGTACTGACTTCGGCCGCCCCTGGAGACCCCGCTAGCCCACGAATACGTGTCCTGGGGACTCGCCCCAAGAAACGCCTTGCGCAACTATTACTCGATCGACACATGGCGACGACTGAGACTATACTTTTGCGGGGACAGAAAGATTCCATAATTTTCGTCAGTCAGGCCCAAACGTAGAGCGGTGATCCCTTTTAATTATTCGAAATTGGAAATTTGGTCACATGCACGGCCGTAGATCTTACGACTGTAATCGAAGGCACAGTGCTACGTAATCGATATGTTTCCTAACTGTGAAATGACGTGTTACAAGAAGGTAACGCTTGAGATGCCACCTCTTCCACAGAAGACGAGGTGGCCGAGTGGTTAAGGCGTCGTTGGACTGCTAATCCAATGTGCTCTGCACGCGTGGGTTCGAATCCCATCCTCGTCGAAGAATTTTACGTTACGCTCCTGTTGCCGAATCCTCCTTCCACATGCGAAACGTTACACACCACTATCTAAAGACGTCATACATAGCAAATAGAAGTTGTTAAAAGCAGCCAACAAAAATAACAACAAGGTGATGGTACTCCGCATTTCGTAGCCCAGGCGACTCTCTGTAACCAAATCGAAGTGTGGAGGAGCACTGACCGTCACGGTATTTTGCAACGCGACATTTGTTTATACTAAATGTTGAATTTCTCGTAGCTATTTTAACGAATACAGGCTTTAATACCTGGAGTGTACTACAACTGTTGCCTAGCGACAGTTTATTTACCCGTAGGACGATGATAAACAAATTCGCCACCGACAAACCCGTAGTACTGACTTCGGCCGCCCCTGGAGACCCCGCTAGCCCACGAATACGTGTCCTGGGGACTCGCCCCAAGAAACGCCTTGCGCAACTATTACTCGATCGACACATGGCGACGACTGAGACTATACTTTTGCGGGGACAGAAAGATTCCATAATTTTCGTCAGTCAGGCCCAAACGTAGAGCGGTGATCCCTTTTAATTATTCGAAATTGGAAATTTGGTCACATGCACGGCCGTAGATCTTACGACTGTAATCGAAGGCACAGTGCTACGTAATCGATATGTTTCCTAACTGTGAAATGACGTGTTACAAGAAGGTAACGCTTGAGATGCCACCTCTTCCACAGAAGACGAGGTGGCCGAGTGGTTAAGGCGTCGTTGGACTGCTAATCCAATGTGCTCTGCACGCGTGGGTTCGAATCCCATCCTCGTCGAAGAATTTTACGTTACGCTCCTGTTGCCGAATCCTCCTTCCACATGCGAAACGTTACACACCACTATCTAAAGACGTCATACATAGCAAATAGAAGTTGTTAAAAGCAGCCAACAAAAATAACAACAAGGTGATGGTACTCTGCATTTCGTAGCCCAGGCGACTCTCTGTAACCAAATCGAAGTGTGGAGGAGCACTGACCGTCACGGTATTTTGCAACGCGACATTTGTTTATACTAAATGTTGAATTTCTCGTAGCTATTTTAACGAATACAGGCTTTAATACCTGGAGTGTACTACAACTGTTGCCTAGCGACAGTTTATTTACCCGTAGGACGATGATAAACAAATTCGCCACCGACAAACCCGTAGTACTGACTTCGGCCGCCCCTGGAGACCCCGCTAGCCCACGAATACGTGTCCTGGGGACTCGCCCCAAGAAACGCCTTGCGCAACTATTACTCGATCGACACATGGCGACGACTGAGACTATACTTTTGCGGGGACAGAAAGATTCCATAATTTTCGTCAGTCAGGCCCAAACGTAGAGCGGTGATCCCTTTTAATTATTCGAAATTGGAAATTTGGTCACATGCACGGCCGTAGATCTTACGACTGTAATCGAAGGCACAGTGCTACGTAATCGATATGTTTCCTAACTGTGAAATGACGTGTTACAAGAAGGTAACGCTTGAGATGCCACCTCTTCCACAGAAGACGAGGTGGCCGAGTGGTTAAGGCGTCGTTGGACTGCTAATCCAATGTGCTCTGCACGCGTGGGTTCGAATCCCATCCTCGTCGAAGAATTTTACGTTACGCTCCTGTTGCCGAATCCTCCTTCCACATGCGAAACGTTACACACCACTATCTAAAGACGTCATACATAGCAAATAGAAGTTGTTAAAAGCAGCCAACAAAAATAACAACAAGGTGATGGTACTCTGCATTTCGTAGCCCAGGCGACTCTCTGTAACCAAATCGAAGTGTGGAGGAGCACTGACCGTCACGGTATTTTGCAACGCGACATTTGTTTATACTAAATGTTGAATTTCTCGTAGCTATTTTAACGAATACAGGCTTTAATACCTGGAGTGTACTACAACTGTTGCCTAGCGACAGTTTATTTACCCGTAGGACGATGATAAACAAATTCGCCACCGACAAACCCGTAGTACTGACTTCGGCCGCCCCTGGAGACCCCGCTAGCCCACGAATACGTGTCCTGGGGACTCGCCCCAAGAAACGCCTTGCGCAACTATTACTCGATCGACACATGGCGACGACTGAGACTATACTTTTGCGGGGACAGAAAGATTCCATAATTTTCGTCAGTCAGGCCCAAACGTAGAGCGGTGATCCCTTTTAATTATTCGAAATTGGAAATTTGGTCACATGCACGGCCGTAGATCTTACGACTGTAATCGAAGGCACAGTGCTACGTAATCGATATGTTTCCTAACTGTGAAATGACGTGTTACAAGAAGGTAACGCTTGAGATGCCACCTCTTCCACAGAAGACGAGGTGGCCGAGTGGTTAAGGCGTCGTTGGACTGCTAATCCAATGTGCTCTGCACGCGTGGGTTCGAATCCCATCCTCGTCGAAGAATTTTACGTTACGCTCCTGTTGCCGAATCCTCCTTCCACATGCGAAACGTTACACACCACTATCTAAAGACGTCATACATAGCAAATAGAAGTTGTTAAAAGCAGCCAACAAAAATAACAACAAGGTGATGGTACTCTGCATTTCGTAGCCCAGGCGACTCTCTGTAACCAAATCGAAGTGTGGAGGAGCACTGACCGTCACGGTATTTTGCAACGCGACATTTGTTTATACTAAATGTTGAATTTCTCGTAGCTATTTTAACGAATACAGGCTTTAATACCTGGAGTGTACTACAACTGTTGCCTAGCGACAGTTTATTTACCCGTAGGACGATGATAAACAAATTCGCCACCGACAAACCCGTAGTACTGACTTCGGCCGCCCCTGGAGACCCCGCTAGCCCACGAATACGTGTCCTGGGGACTCGCCCCAAGAAACGCCTTGCGCAACTATTACTCGATCGACACATGGCGACGACTGAGACTATACTTTTGCGGGGACAGAAAGATTCCATAATTTTCGTCAGTCAGGCCCAAACGTAGAGCGGTGATCCCTTTTAATTATTCGAAATTGGAAATTTGGTCACATGCACGGCCGTAGATCTTACGACTGTAATCGAAGGCACAGTGCTACGTAATCGATATGTTTCCTAACTGTGAAATGACGTGTTACAAGAAGGTAACGCTTGAGATGCCACCTCTTCCACAGAAGACGAGGTGGCCGAGTGGTTAAGGCGTCGTTGGACTGCTAATCCAATGTGCTCTGCACGCGTGGGTTCGAATCCCATCCTCGTCGAAGAATTTTACGTTACGCTCCTGTTGCCGAATCCTCCTTCCACATGCGAAACGTTACACACCACTATCTAAAGACGTCATACATAGCAAATAGAAGTTGTTAAAAGCAGCCAACAAAAATAACAACAAGGTGATGGTACTCTGCATTTCGTAGCCCAGGCGACTCTCTGTAACCAAATCGAAGTGTGGAGGAGCACTGACCGTCACGGTATTTTGCAACGCGACATTTGTTTATACTAAATGTTGAATTTCTCGTAGCTATTTTAACGAATACAGGCTTTAATACCTGGAGTGTACTACAACTGTTGCCTAGCGACAGTTTATTTACCCGTAGGACGATGATAAACAAATTCGCCACCGACAAACCCGTAGTACTGACTTCGGCCGCCCCTGGAGACCCCGCTAGCCCACGAATACGTGTCCTGGGGACTCGCCCCAAGAAACGCCTTGCGCAACTATTACTCGATCGACACATGGCGACGACTGAGACTATACTTTTGCGGGGACAGAAAGATTCCATAATTTTCGTCAGTCAGGCCCAAACGTAGAGCGGTGATCCCTTTTAATTATTCGAAATTGGAAATTTGGTCACATGCACGGCCGTAGATCTTACGACTGTAATCGAAGGCACAGTGCTACGTAATCGATATGTTTCCTAACTGTGAAATGACGTGTTACAAGAAGGTAACGCTTGAGATGCCACCTCTTCCACAGAAGACGAGGTGGCCGAGTGGTTAAGGCGTCGTTGGACTGCTAATCCAATGTGCTCTGCACGCGTGGGTTCGAATCCCATCCTCGTCGAAGAATTTTACGTTACGCTCCTGTTGCCGAATCCTCCTTCCACATGCGAAACGTTACACACCACTATCTAAAGACGTCATACATAGCAAATAGAAGTTGTTAAAAGCAGCCAACAAAAATAACAACAAGGTGATGGTACTCCGCATTTCGTAGCCCAGGCGACTCTCTGTAACCAAATCGAAGTGTGGAGGAGCACTGACCGTCACGGTATTTTGCAACGCGACATTTGTTTATACTAAATGTTGAATTTCTCGTAGCTATTTTAACGAATACAGGCTTTAATACCTGGAGTGTACTACAACTGTTGCCTAGCGACAGTTTATTTACCCGTAGGACGATGATAAACAAATTCGCCACCGACAAACCCGTAGTACTGACTTCGGCCGCCCCTGGAGACCCCGCTAGCCCACGAATACGTGTCCTGGGGACTCGCCCCAAGAAACGCCTTGCGCAACTATTACTCGATCGACACATGGCGACGACTGAGACTATACTTTTGCGGGGACAGAAAGATTCCATAATTTTCGTCAGTCAGGCCCAAACGTAGAGCGGTGATCCCTTTTAATTATTCGAAATTGGAAATTTGGTCACATGCACGGCCGTAGATCTTACGACTGTAATCGAAGGCACAGTGCTACGTAATCGATATGTTTCCTAACTGTGAAATGACGTGTTACAAGAAGGTAACGCTTGAGATGCCACCTCTTCCACAGAAGACGAGGTGGCCGAGTGGTTAAGGCGTCGTTGGACTGCTAATCCAATGTGCTCTGCACGCGTGGGTTCGAATCCCATCCTCGTCGAAGAATTTTACGTTACGCTCCTGTTGCCGAATCCTCCTTCCACATGCGAAACGTTACACACCACTATCTAAAGACGTCATACATAGCAAATAGAAGTTGTTAAAAGCAGCCAACAAAAATAACAACAAGGTGATGGTACTCCGCATTTCGTAGCCCAGGCGACTCTCTGTAACCAAATCGAAGTGTGGAGGAGCACTGACCGTCACGGTATTTTGCAACGCGACATTTGTTTATACTAAATGTTGAATTTCTCGTAGCTATTTTAACGAATACAGGCTTTAATACCTGGAGTGTACTACAACTGTTGCCTAGCGACAGTTTATTTACCCGTAGGACGATGATAAACAAATTCGCCACCGACAAACCCGTAGTACTGACTTCGGCCGCCCCTGGAGACCCCGCTAGCCCACGAATACGTGTCCTGGGGACTCGCCCCAAGAAACGCCTTGCGCAACTATTACTCGATCGACACATGGCGACGACTGAGACTATACTTTTGCGGGGACAGAAAGATTCCATAATTTTCGTCAGTCAGGCCCAAACGTAGAGCGGTGATCCCTTTTAATTATTCGAAATTGGAAATTTGGTCACATGCACGGCCGTAGATCTTACGACTGTAATCGAAGGCACAGTGCTACGTAATCGATATGTTTCCTAACTGTGAAATGACGTGTTACAAGAAGGTAACGCTTGAGATGCCACCTCTTCCACAGAAGACGAGGTGGCCGAGTGGTTAAGGCGTCGTTGGACTGCTAATCCAATGTGCTCTGCACGCGTGGGTTCGAATCCCATCCTCGTCGAAGAATTTTACGTTACGCTCCTGTTGCCGAATCCTCCTTCCACATGCGAAACGTTACACACCACTATCTAAAGACGTCATACATAGCAAATAGAAGTTGTTAAAAGCAGCCAACAAAAATAACAACAAGGTGATGGTACTCTGCATTTCGTAGCCCAGGCGACTCTCTGTAACCAAATCGAAGTGTGGAGGAGCACTGACCGTCACGGTATTTTGCAACGCGACATTTGTTTATACTAAATGTTGAATTTCTCGTAGCTATTTTAACGAATACAGGCTTTAATACCTGGAGTGTACTACAACTGTTGCCTAGCGACAGTTTATTTACCCGTAGGACGATGATAAACAAATTCGCCACCGACAAACCCGTAGTACTGACTTCGGCCGCCCCTGGAGACCCCGCTAGCCCACGAATACGTGTCCTGGGGACTCGCCCCAAGAAACGCCTTGCGCAACTATTACTCGATCGACACATGGCGACGACTGAGACTATACTTTTGCGGGGACAGAAAGATTCCATAATTTTCGTCAGTCAGGCCCAAACGTAGAGCGGTGATCCCTTTTAATTATTCGAAATTGGAAATTTGGTCACATGCACGGCCGTAGATCTTACGACTGTAATCGAAGGCACAGTGCTACGTAATCGATATGTTTCCTAACTGTGAAATGACGTGTTACAAGAAGGTAACGCTTGAGATGCCACCTCTTCCACAGAAGACGAGGTGGCCGAGTGGTTAAGGCGTCGTTGGACTGCTAATCCAATGTGCTCTGCACGCGTGGGTTCGAATCCCATCCTCGTCGAAGAATTTTACGTTACGCTCCTGTTGCCGAATCCTCCTTCCACATGCGAAACGTTACACACCACTATCTAAAGACGTCATACATAGCAAATAGAAGTTGTTAAAAGCAGCCAACAAAAATAACAACAAGGTGATGGTACTCTGCATTTCGTAGCCCAGGCGACTCTCTGTAACCAAATCGAAGTGTGGAGGAGCACTGACCGTCACGGTATTTTGCAACGCGACATTTGTTTATACTAAATGTTGAATTTCTCGTAGCTATTTTAACGAATACAGGCTTTAATACCTGGAGTGTACTACAACTGTTGCCTAGCGACAGTTTATTTACCCGTAGGACGATGATAAACAAATTCGCCACCGACAAACCCGTAGTACTGACTTCGGCCGCCCCTGGAGACCCCGCTAGCCCACGAATACGTGTCCTGGGGACTCGCCCCAAGAAACGCCTTGCGCAACTATTACTCGATCGACACATGGCGACGACTGAGGCTATACTTTTGCGGGGACAGAAAGATTCCATAATTTTCGTCAGTCAGGCCCAAACGTAGAGCGGTGATCCCTTTTAATTATTCGAAATTGGAAATTTGGTCACATGCACGGCCGTAGATCTTACGACTGTAATCGAAGGCACAGTGCTACGTAATCGATATGTTTCCTAACTGTGAAATGACGTGTTACAAGAAGGTAACGCTTGAGATGCCACCTCTTCCACAGAAGACGAGGTGGCCGAGTGGTTAAGGCGTCGTTGGACTGCTAATCCAATGTGCTCTGCACGCGTGGGTTCGAATCCCATCCTCGTCGAAGAATTTTACGTTACGCTCCTGTTGCCGAATCCTCCTTCCACATGCGAAACGTTACACACCACTATCTAAAGACGTCATACATAGCAAATAGAAGTTGTTAAAAGCAGCCAACAAAAATAACAACAAGGTGATGGTACTCTGCATTTCGTAGCCCAGGCGACTCTCTGTAACCAAATCGAAGTGTGGAGGAGCACTGACCGTCACGGTATTTTGCAACGCGACATTTGTTTATACTAAATGTTGAATTTCTCGTAGCTATTTTAACGAATACAGGCTTTAATACCTGGAGTGTACTACAACTGTTGCCTAGCGACAGTTTATTTACCCGTAGGACGATGATAAACAAATTCGCCACCGACAAACCCGTAGTACTGACTTCGGCCGCCCCTGGAGACCCCGCTAGCCCACGAATACGTGTCCTGGGGACTCGCCCCAAGAAACGCCTTGCGCAACTATTACTCGATCGACACATGGCGACGACTGAGACTATACTTTTGCGGGGACAGAAAGATTCCATAATTTTCGTCAGTCAGGCCCAAACGTAGAGCGGTGATCCCTTTTAATTATTCGAAATTGGAAATTTGGTCACATGCACGGCCGTAGATCTTACGACTGTAATCGAAGGCACAGTGCTACGTAATCGATATGTTTCCTAACTGTGAAATGACGTGTTACAAGAAGGTAACGCTTGAGATGCCACCTCTTCCACAGAAGACGAGGTGGCCGAGTGGTTAAGGCGTCGTTGGACTGCTAATCCAATGTGCTCTGCACGCGTGGGTTCGAATCCCATCCTCGTCGAAGAATTTTACGTTACGCTCCTGTTGCCGAATCCTCCTTCCACATGCGAAACGTTACACACCACTATCTAAAGACGTCATACATAGCAAATAGAAGTTGTTAAAAGCAGCCAACAAAAATAACAACAAGGTGATGGTACTCCGCATTTCGTAGCCCAGGCGACTCTCTGTAACCAAATCGAAGTGTGGAGGAGCACTGACCGTCACGGTATTTTGCAACGCGACATTTGTTTATACTAAATGTTGAATTTCTCGTAGCTATTTTAACGAATACAGGCTTTAATACCTGGAGTGTACTACAACTGTTGCCTAGCGACAGTTTATTTACCCGTAGGACGATGATAAACAAATTCGCCACCGACAAACCCGTAGTACTGACTTCGGCCGCCCCTGGAGACCCCGCTAGCCCACGAATACGTGTCCTGGGGACTCGCCCCAAGAAACGCCTTGCGCAACTATTACTCGATCGACACATGGCGACGACTGAGACTATACTTTTGCGGGGACAGAAAGATTCCATAATTTTCGTCAGTCAGGCCCAAACGTAGAGCGGTGATCCCTTTTAATTATTCGAAATTGGAAATTTGGTCACATGCACGGCCGTAGATCTTACGACTGTAATCGAAGGCACAGTGCTACGTAATCGATATGTTTCCTAACTGTGAAATGACGTGTTACAAGAAGGTAACGCTTGAGATGCCACCTCTTCCACAGAAGACGAGGTGGCCGAGTGGTTAAGGCGTCGTTGGACTGCTAATCCAATGTGCTCTGCACGCGTGGGTTCGAATCCCATCCTCGTCGAAGAATTTTACGTTACGCTCCTGTTGCCGAATCCTCCTTCCACATGCGAAACGTTACACACCACTATCTAAAGACGTCATACATAGCAAATAGAAGTTGTTAAAAGCAGCCAACAAAAATAACAACAAGGTGATGGTACTCTGCATTTCGTAGCCCAGGCGACTCTCTGTAACCAAATCGAAGTGTGGAGGAGCACTGACCGTCACGGTATTTTGCAACGCGACATTTGTTTATACTAAATGTTGAATTTCTCGTAGCTATTTTAACGAATACAGGCTTTAATACCTGGAGTGTACTACAACTGTTGCCTAGCGACAGTTTATTTACCCGTAGGACGATGATAAACAAATTCGCCACCGACAAACCCGTAGTACTGACTTCGGCCGCCCCTGGAGACCCCGCTAGCCCACGAATACGTGTCCTGGGGACTCGCCCCAAGAAACGCCTTGCGCAACTATTACTCGATCGACACATGGCGACGACTGAGACTATACTTTTGCGGGGACAGAAAGATTCCATAATTTTCGTCAGTCAGGCCCAAACGTAGAGCGGTGATCCCTTTTAATTATTCGAAATTGGAAATTTGGTCACATGCACGGCCGTAGATCTTACGACTGTAATCGAAGGCACAGTGCTACGTAATCGATATGTTTCCTAACTGTGAAATGACGTGTTACAAGAAGGTAACGCTTGAGATGCCACCTCTTCCACAGAAGACGAGGTGGCCGAGTGGTTAAGGCGTCGTTGGACTGCTAATCCAATGTGCTCTGCACGCGTGGGTTCGAATCCCATCCTCGTCGAAGAATTTTACGTTACGCTCCTGTTGCCGAATCCTCCTTCCACATGCGAAACGTTACACACCACTATCTAAAGACGTCATACATAGCAAATAGAAGTTGTTAAAAGCAGCCAACAAAAATAACAACAAGGTGATGGTACTCTGCATTTCGTAGCCCAGGCGACTCTCTGTAACCAAATCGAAGTGTGGAGGAGCACTGACCGTCACGGTATTTTGCAACGCGACATTTGTTTATACTAAATGTTGAATTTCTCGTAGCTATTTTAACGAATACAGGCTTTAATACCTGGAGTGTACTACAACTGTTGCCTAGCGACAGTTTATTTACCCGTAGGACGATGATAAACAAATTCGCCACCGACAAACCCGTAGTACTGACTTCGGCCGCCCCTGGAGACCCCGCTAGCCCACGAATACGTGTCCTGGGGACTCGCCCCAAGAAACGCCTTGCGCAACTATTACTCGATCGACACATGGCGACGACTGAGACTATACTTTTGCGGGGACAGAAAGATTCCATAATTTTCGTCAGTCAGGCCCAAACGTAGAGCGGTGATCCCTTTTAATTATTCGAAATTGGAAATTTGGTCACATGCACGGCCGTAGATCTTACGACTGTAATCGAAGGCACAGTGCTACGTAATCGATATGTTTCCTAACTGTGAAATGACGTGTTACAAGAAGGTAACGCTTGAGATGCCACCTCTTCCACAGAAGACGAGGTGGCCGAGTGGTTAAGGCGTCGTTGGACTGCTAATCCAATGTGCTCTGCACGCGTGGGTTCGAATCCCATCCTCGTCGAAGAATTTTACGTTACGCTCCTGTTGCCGAATCCTCCTTCCACATGCGAAACGTTACACACCACTATCTAAAGACGTCATACATAGCAAATAGAAGTTGTTAAAAGCAGCCAACAAAAATAACAACAAGGTGATGGTACTCTGCATTTCGTAGCCCAGGCGACTCTCTGTAACCAAATCGAAGTGTGGAGGAGCACTGACCGTCACGGTATTTTGCAACGCGACATTTGTTTATACTAAATGTTGAATTTCTCGTAGCTATTTTAACGAATACAGGCTTTAATACCTGGAGTGTACTACAACTGTTGCCTAGCGACAGTTTATTTACCCGTAGGACGATGATAAACAAATTCGCCACCGACAAACCCGTAGTACTGACTTCGGCCGCCCCTGGAGACCCCGCTAGCCCACGAATACGTGTCCTGGGGACTCGCCCCAAGAAACGCCTTGCGCAACTATTACTCGATCGACACATGGCGACGACTGAGACTATACTTTTGCGGGGACAGAAAGATTCCATAATTTTCGTCAGTCAGGCCCAAACGTAGAGCGGTGATCCCTTTTAATTATTCGAAATTGGAAATTTGGTCACATGCACGGCCGTAGATCTTACGACTGTAATCGAAGGCACAGTGCTACGTAATCGATATGTTTCCTAACTGTGAAATGACGTGTTACAAGAAGGTAACGCTTGAGATGCCACCTCTTCCACAGAAGACGAGGTGGCCGAGTGGTTAAGGCGTCGTTGGACTGCTAATCCAATGTGCTCTGCACGCGTGGGTTCGAATCCCATCCTCGTCGAAGAATTTTACGTTACGCTCCTGTTGCCGAATCCTCCTTCCACATGCGAAACGTTACACACCACTATCTAAAGACGTCATACATAGCAAATAGAAGTTGTTAAAAGCAGCCAACAAAAATAACAACAAGGTGATGGTACTCTGCATTTCGTAGCCCAGGCGACTCTCTGTAACCAAATCGAAGTGTGGAGGAGCACTGACCGTCACGGTATTTTGCAACGCGACATTTGTTTATACTAAATGTTGAATTTCTCGTAGCTATTTTAACGAATACAGGCTTTAATACCTGGAGTGTACTACAACTGTTGCCTAGCGACAGTTTATTTACCCGTAGGACGATGATAAACAAATTCGCCACCGACAAACCCGTAGTACTGACTTCGGCCGCCCCTGGAGACCCCGCTAGCCCACGAATACGTGTCCTGGGGACTCGCCCCAAGAAACGCCTTGCGCAACTATTACTCGATCGACACATGGCGACGACTGAGACTATACTTTTGCGGGGACAGAAAGATTCCATAATTTTCGTCAGTCAGGCCCAAACGTAGAGCGGTGATCCCTTTTAATTATTCGAAATTGGAAATTTGGTCACATGCACGGCCGTAGATCTTACGACTGTAATCGAAGGCACAGTGCTACGTAATCGATATGTTTCCTAACTGTGAAATGACGTGTTACAAGAAGGTAACGCGTGAGATGCCACCTCTTCCACAGAAGACGAGGTGGCCGAGTGGTTAAGGCGTTGGACTGCTAATCCAATGTGCTCTGCACGCGTGGGTTCGAATCCCATCCTCGTCGAAGAATTTTACGTTACGCTCCTGTTGCCGAATCCTCCTTCCACATGCGAAACGTTACACACCACTATCTAAAGACGTCATACATAGCAAATAGAAGTTGTTAAAAGCAGCCAACAAAAATAACAACAAGGTGATGGTACTCCGCATTTCGTAGCCCAGGCGACTCTCTGTAACCAAATCGAAGTGTGGAGGAGCACTGACCGTCACGGTATTTTGCAACGCGACATTTGTTTATACTAAATGTTGAATTTCTCGTAGCTATTTTAACGAATACAGGCTTTAATACCTGGAGTGTACTACAACTGTTGCCTAGCGACAGTTTATTTACCCGTAGGACGATGATAAACAAATTCGCCACCGACAAACCCGTAGTACTGACTTCGGCCGCCCCTGGAGACCCCGCTAGCCCACGAATACGTGTCCTGGGGACTCGCCCCAAGAAACGCCTTGCGCAACTATTACTCGATCGACACATGGCGACGACTGAGACTATACTTTTGCGGGGACAGAAAGATTCCATAATTTTCGTCAGTCAGGCCCAAACGTAGAGCGGTGATCCCTTTTAATTATTCGAAATTGGAAATTTGGTCACATGCACGGCCGTAGATCTTACGACTGTAATCGAAGGCACAGTGCTACGTAATCGATATGTTTCCTAACTGTGAAATGACGTGTTACAAGAAGGTAACGCTTGAGATGCCACCTCTTCCACAGAAGACGAGGTGGCCGAGTGGTTAAGGCGTCGTTGGACTGCTAATCCAATGTGCTCTGCACGCGTGGGTTCGAATCCCATCCTCGTCGAAGAATTTTACGTTACGCTCCTGTTGCCGAATCCTCCTTCCACATGCGAAACGTTACACACCACTATCTAAAGACGTCATACATAGCAAATAGAAGTTGTTAAAAGCAGCCAACAAAAATAACAACAAGGTGATGGTACTCTGCATTTCGTAGCCCAGGCGACTCTCTGTAACCAAATCGAAGTGTGGAGGAGCACTGACCGTCACGGTATTTTGCAACGCGACATTTGTTTATACTAAATGTTGAATTTCTCGTAGCTATTTTAACGAATACAGGCTTTAATACCTGGAGTGTACTACAACTGTTGCCTAGCGACAGTTTATTTACCCGTAGGACGATGATAAACAAATTCGCCACCGACAAACCCGTAGTACTGACTTCGGCCGCCCCTGGAGACCCCGCTAGCCCACGAATACGTGTCCTGGGGACTCGCCCCAAGAAACGCCTTGCGCAACTATTACTCGATCGACACATGGCGACGACTGAGACTATACTTTTGCGGGGACAGAAAGATTCCATAATTTTCGTCAGTCAGGCCCAAACGTAGAGCGGTGATCCCTTTTAATTATTCGAAATTGGAAATTTGGTCACATGCACGGCCGTAGATCTTACGACTGTAATCGAAGGCACAGTGCTACGTAATCGATATGTTTCCTAACTGTGAAATGACGTGTTACAAGAAGGTAACGCTTGAGATGCCACCTCTTCCACAGAAGACGAGGTGGCCGAGTGGTTAAGGCGTCGTTGGACTGCTAATCCAATGTGCTCTGCACGCGTGGGTTCGAATCCCATCCTCGTCGAAGAATTTTACGTTACGCTCCTGTTGCCGAATCCTCCTTCCACATGCGAAACGTTACACACCACTATCTAAAGACGTCATACATAGCAAATAGAAGTTGTTAAAAGCAGCCAACAAAAATAACAACAAGGTGATGGTACTCCGCATTTCGTAGCCCAGGCGACTCTCTGTAACCAAATCGAAGTGTGGAGGAGCACTGACCGTCACGGTATTTTGCAACGCGACATTTGTTTATACTAAATGTTGAATTTCTCGTAGCTATTTTAACGAATACAGGCTTTAATACCTGGAGTGTACTACAACTGTTGCCTAGCGACAGTTTATTTACCCGTAGGACGATGATAAACAAATTCGCCACCGACAAACCCGTAGTACTGACTTCGGCCGCCCCTGGAGACCCCGCTAGCCCACGAATACGTGTCCTGGGGACTCGCCCCAAGAAACGCCTTGCGCAACTATTACTCGATCGACACATGGCGACGACTGAGACTATACTTTTGCGGGGACAGAAAGATTCCATAATTTTCGTCAGTCAGGCCCAAACGTAGAGCGGTGATCCCTTTTAATTATTCGAAATTGGAAATTTGGTCACATGCACGGCCGTAGATCTTACGACTGTAATCGAAGGCACAGTGCTACGTAATCGATATGTTTCCTAACTGTGAAATGACGTGTTACAAGAAGGTAACGCTTGAGATGCCACCTCTTCCACAGAAGACGAGGTGGCCGAGTGGTTAAGGCGTCGTTGGACTGCTAATCCAATGTGCTCTGCACGCGTGGGTTCGAATCCCATCCTCGTCGAAGAATTTTACGTTACGCTCCTGTTGCCGAATCCTCCTTCCACATGCGAAACGTTACACACCACTATCTAAAGACGTCATACATAGCAAATAGAAGTTGTTAAAAGCAGCCAACAAAAATAACAACAAGGTGATGGTACTCTGCATTTCGTAGCCCAGGCGACTCTCTGTAACCAAATCGAAGTGTGGAGGAGCACTGACCGTCACGGTATTTTGCAACGCGACATTTGTTTATACTAAATGTTGAATTTCTCGTAGCTATTTTAACGAATACAGGCTTTAATACCTGGAGTGTACTACAACTGTTGCCTAGCGACAGTTTATTTACCCGTAGGACGATGATAAACAAATTCGCCACCGACAAACCCGTAGTACTGACTTCGGCCGCCCCTGGAGACCCCGCTAGCCCACGAATACGTGTCCTGGGGACTCGCCCCAAGAAACGCCTTGCGCAACTATTACTCGATCGACACATGGCGACGACTGAGACTATACTTTTGCGGGGACAGAAAGATTCCATAATTTTCGTCAGTCAGGCCCAAACGTAGAGCGGTGATCCCTTTTAATTATTCGAAATTGGAAATTTGGTCACATGCACGGCCGTAGATCTTACGACTGTAATCGAAGGCACAGTGCTACGTAATCGATATGTTTCCTAACTGTGAAATGACGTGTTACAAGAAGGTAACGCTTGAGATGCCACCTCTTCCACAGAAGACGAGGTGGCCGAGTGGTTAAGGCGTCGTTGGACTGCTAATCCAATGTGCTCTGCACGCGTGGGTTCGAATCCCATCCTCGTCGAAGAATTTTACGTTACGCTCCTGTTGCCGAATCCTCCTTCCACATGCGAAACGTTACACACCACTATCTAAAGACGTCATACATAGCAAATAGAAGTTGTTAAAAGCAGCCAACAAAAATAACAACAAGGTGATGGTACTCTGCATTTCGTAGCCCAGGCGACTCTCTGTAACCAAATCGAAGTGTGGAGGAGCACTGACCGTCACGGTATTTTGCAACGCGACATTTGTTTATACTAAATGTTGAATTTCTCGTAGCTATTTTAACGAATACAGGCTTTAATACCTGGAGTGTACTACAACTGTTGCCTAGCGACAGTTTATTTACCCGTAGGACGATGATAAACAAATTCGCCACCGACAAACCCGTAGTACTGACTTCGGCCGCCCCTGGAGACCCCGCTAGCCCACGAATACGTGTCCTGGGGACTCGCCCCAAGAAACGCCTTGCGCAACTATTACTCGATCGACACATGGCGACGACTGAGACTATACTTTTGCGGGGACAGAAAGATTCCATAATTTTCGTCAGTCAGGCCCAAACGTAGAGCGGTGATCCCTTTTAATTATTCGAAATTGGAAATTTGGTCACATGCACGGCCGTAGATCTTACGACTGTAATCGAAGGCACAGTGCTACGTAATCGATATGTTTCCTAACTGTGAAATGACGTGTTACAAGAAGGTAACGCTTGAGATGCCACCTCTTCCACAGAAGACGAGGTGGCCGAGTGGTTAAGGCGTCGTTGGACTGCTAATCCAATGTGCTCTGCACGCGTGGGTTCGAATCCCATCCTCGTCGAAGAATTTTACGTTACGCTCCTGTTGCCGAATCCTCCTTCCACATGCGAAACGTTACACACCACTATCTAAAGACGTCATACATAGCAAATAGAAGTTGTTAAAAGCAGCCAACAAAAATAACAACAAGGTGATGGTACTCTGCATTTCGTAGCCCAGGCGACTCTCTGTAACCAAATCGAAGTGTGGAGGAGCACTGACCGTCACGGTATTTTGCAACGCGACATTTGTTTATACTAAATGTTGAATTTCTCGTAGCTATTTTAACGAATACAGGCTTTAATACCTGGAGTGTACTACAACTGTTGCCTAGCGACAGTTTATTTACCCGTAGGACGATGATAAACAAATTCGCCACCGACAAACCCGTAGTACTGACTTCGGCCGCCCCTGGAGACCCCGCTAGCCCACGAATACGTGTCCTGGGGACTCGCCCCAAGAAACGCCTTGCGCAACTATTACTCGATCGACACATGGCGACGACTGAGACTATACTTTTGCGGGGACAGAAAGATTCCATAATTTTCGTCAGTCAGGCCCAAACGTAGAGCGGTGATCCCTTTTAATTATTCGAAATTGGAAATTTGGTCACATGCACGGCCGTAGATCTTACGACTGTAATCGAAGGCACAGTGCTACGTAATCGATATGTTTCCTAACTGTGAAATGACGTGTTACAAGAAGGTAACGCTTGAGATGCCACCTCTTCCACAGAAGACGAGGTGGCCGAGTGGTTAAGGCGTCGTTGGACTGCTAATCCAATGTGCTCTGCACGCGTGGGTTCGAATCCCATCCTCGTCGAAGAATTTTACGTTACGCTCCTGTTGCCGAATCCTCCTTCCACATGCGAAACGTTACACACCACTATCTAAAGACGTCATACATAGCAAATAGAAGTTGTTAAAAGCAGCCAACAAAAATAACAACAAGGTGATGGTACTCCGCATTTCGTAGCCCAGGCGACTCTCTGTAACCAAATCGAAGTGTGGAGGAGCACTGACCGTCACGGTATTTTGCAACGCGACATTTGTTTATACTAAATGTTGAATTTCTCGTAGCTATTTTAACGAATACAGGCTTTAATACCTGGAGTGTACTACAACTGTTGCCTAGCGACAGTTTATTTACCCGTAGGACGATGATAAACAAATTCGCCACCGACAAACCCGTAGTACTGACTTCGGCCGCCCCTGGAGACCCCGCTAGCCCACGAATACGTGTCCTGGGGACTCGCCCCAAGAAACGCCTTGCGCAACTATTACTCGATCGACACATGGCGACGACTGAGACTATACTTTTGCGGGGACAGAAAGATTCCATAATTTTCGTCAGTCAGGCCCAAACGTAGAGCGGTGATCCCTTTTAATTATTCGAAATTGGAAATTTGGTCACATGCACGGCCGTAGATCTTACGACTGTAATCGAAGGCACAGTGCTACGTAATCGATATGTTTCCTAACTGTGAAATGACGTGTTACAAGAAGGTAACGCGTGAGATGCCACCTCTTCCACAGAAGACGAGGTGGCCGAGTGGTTAAGGCGTTGGACTGCTAATCCAATGTGCTCTGCACGCGTGGGTTCGAATCCCATCCTCGTCGAAGAATTTTACGTTACGCTCCTGTTGCCGAATCCTCCTTCCACATGCGAAACGTTACACACCACTATCTAAAGACGTCATACATAGCAAATAGAAGTTGTTAAAAGCAGCCAACAAAAATAACAACAAGGTGATGGTACTCCGCATTTCGTAGCCCAGGCGACTCTCTGTAACCAAATCGAAGTGTGGAGGAGCACTGACCGTCACGGTATTTTGCAACGCGACATTTGTTTATACTAAATGTTGAATTTCTCGTAGCTATTTTAACGAATACAGGCTTTAATACCTGGAGTGTACTACAACTGTTGCCTAGCGACAGTTTATTTACCCGTAGGACGATGATAAACAAATTCGCCACCGACAAACCCGTAGTACTGACTTCGGCCGCCCCTGGAGACCCCGCTAGCCCACGAATACGTGTCCTGGGGACTCGCCCCAAGAAACGCCTTGCGCAACTATTACTCGATCGACACATGGCGACGACTGAGACTATACTTTTGCGGGGACAGAAAGATTCCATAATTTTCGTCAGTCAGGCCCAAACGTAGAGCGGTGATCCCTTTTAATTATTCGAAATTGGAAATTTGGTCACATGCACGGCCGTAGATCTTACGACTGTAATCGAAGGCACAGTGCTACGTAATCGATATGTTTCCTAACTGTGAAATGACGTGTTACAAGAAGGTAACGCGTGAGATGCCACCTCTTCCACAGAAGACGAGGTGGCCGAGTGGTTAAGGCGTTGGACTGCTAATCCAATGTGCTCTGCACGCGTGGGTTCGAATCCCATCCTCGTCGAAGAATTTTACGTTACGCTCCTGTTGCCGAATCCTCCTTCCACATGCGAAACGTTACACACCACTATCTAAAGACGTCATACATAGCAAATAGAAGTTGTTAAAAGCAGCCAACAAAAATAACAACAAGGTGATGGTACTCCGCATTTCGTAGCCCAGGCGACTCTCTGTAACCAAATCGAAGTGTGGAGGAGCACTGACCGTCACGGTATTTTGCAACGCGACATTTGTTTATACTAAATGTTGAATTTCTCGTAGCTATTTTAACGAATACAGGCTTTAATACCTGGAGTGTACTACAACTGTTGCCTAGCGACAGTTTATTTACCCGTAGGACGATGATAAACAAATTCGCCACCGACAAACCCGTAGTACTGACTTCGGCCGCCCCTGGAGACCCCGCTAGCCCACGAATACGTGTCCTGGGGACTCGCCCCAAGAAACGCCTTGCGCAACTATTACTCGATCGACACATGGCGACGACTGAGACTATACTTTTGCGGGGACAGAAAGATTCCATAATTTTCGTCAGTCAGGCCCAAACGTAGAGCGGTGATCCCTTTTAATTATTCGAAATTGGAAATTTGGTCACATGCACGGCCGTAGATCTTACGACTGTAATCGAAGGCACAGTGCTACGTAATCGATATGTTTCCTAACTGTGAAATGACGTGTTACAAGAAGGTAACGCGTGAGATGCCACCTCTTCCACAGAAGACGAGGTGGCCGAGTGGTTAAGGCGTCGTTGGACTGCTAATCCAATGTGCTCTGCACGCGTGGGTTCGAATCCCATCCTCGTCGAAGAATTTTACGTTACGCTCCTGTTGCCGAATCCTCCTTCCACATGCGAAACGTTACACACCACTATCTAAAGACGTCATACATAGCAAATAGAAGTTGTTAAAAGCAGCCAACAAAAATAACAACAAGGTGATGGTACTCCGCATTTCGTAGCCCAGGCGACTCTCTGTAACCAAATCGAAGTGTGGAGGAGCACTGACCGTCACGGTATTTTGCAACGCGACATTTGTTTATACTAAATGTTGAATTTCTCGTAGCTATTTTAACGAATACAGGCTTTAATACCTGGAGTGTACTACAACTGTTGCCTAGCGACAGTTTATTTACCCGTAGGACGATGATAAACAAATTCGCCACCGACAAACCCGTAGTACTGACTTCGGCCGCCCCTGGAGACCCCGCTAGCCCACGAATACGTGTCCTGGGGACTCGCCCCAAGAAACGCCTTGCGCAACTATTACTCGATCGACACATGGCGACGACTGAGACTATACTTTTGCGGGGACAGAAAGATTCCATAATTTTCGTCAGTCAGGCCCAAACGTAGAGCGGTGATCCCTTTTAATTATTCGAAATTGGAAATTTGGTCACATGCACGGCCGTAGATCTTACGACTGTAATCGAAGGCACAGTGCTACGTAATCGATATGTTTCCTAACTGTGAAATGACGTGTTACAAGAAGGTAACGCTTGAGATGCCACCTCTTCCACAGAAGACGAGGTGGCCGAGTGGTTAAGGCGTCGTTGGACTGCTAATCCAATGTGCTCTGCACGCGTGGGTTCGAATCCCATCCTCGTCGAAGAATTTTACGTTACGCTCCTGTTGCCGAATCCTCCTTCCACATGCGAAACGTTACACACCACTATCTAAAGACGTCATACATAGCAAATAGAAGTTGTTAAAAGCAGCCAACAAAAATAACAACAAGGTGATGGTACTCTGCATTTCGTAGCCCAGGCGACTCTCTGTAACCAAATCGAAGTGTGGAGGAGCACTGACCGTCACGGTATTTTGCAACGCGACATTTGTTTATACTAAATGTTGAATTTCTCGTAGCTATTTTAACGAATACAGGCTTTAATACCTGGAGTGTACTACAACTGTTGCCTAGCGACAGTTTATTTACCCGTAGGACGATGATAAACAAATTCGCCACCGACAAAACCCGTAGTACTGACTTCGGCCGCCCCTGGAGACCCCGCTAGCCCACGAATACGTGTCCTGGGGACTCGCCCCAAGAAACGCCTTGCGCAACTATTACTCGATCGACACATGGCGACGACTGAGACTATACTTTTGCGGGGACAGAAAGATTCCATAATTTTCGTCAGTCAGGCCCAAACGTAGAGCGGTGATCCCTTTTAATTATTCGAAATTGGAAATTTGGTCACATGCACGGCCGTAGATCTTACGACTGTAATCGAAGGCACAGTGCTACGTAATCGATATGTTTCCTAACTGTGAAATGACGTGTTACAAGAAGGTAACGCTTGAGATGCCACCTCTTCCACAGAAGACGAGGTGGCCGAGTGGTTAAGGCGTCGTTGGACTGCTAATCCAATGTGCTCTGCACGCGTGGGTTCGAATCCCATCCTCGTCGAAGAATTTTACGTTACGCTCCTGTTGCCGAATCCTCCTTCCACATGCGAAACGTTACACACCACTATCTAAAGACGTCATACATAGCAAATAGAAGTTGTTAAAAGCAGCCAACAAAAATAACAACAAGGTGATGGTACTCTGCATTTCGTAGCCCAGGCGACTCTCTGTAACCAAATCGAAGTGTGGAGGAGCACTGACCGTCACGGTATTTTGCAACGCGACATTTGTTTATACTAAATGTTGAATTTCTCGTAGCTATTTTAACGAATACAGGCTTTAATACCTGGAGTGTACTACAACTGTTGCCTAGCGACAGTTTATTTACCCGTAGGACGATGATAAACAAATTCGCCACCGACAAACCCGTAGTACTGACTTCGGCCGCCCCTGGAGACCCCGCTAGCCCACGAATACGTGTCCTGGGGACTCGCCCCAAGAAACGCCTTGCGCAACTATTACTCGATCGACACATGGCGACGACTGAGACTATACTTTTGCGGGGACAGAAAGATTCCATAATTTTCGTCAGTCAGGCCCAAACGTAGAGCGGTGATCCCTTTTAATTATTCGAAATTGGAAATTTGGTCACATGCACGGCCGTAGATCTTACGACTGTAATCGAAGGCACAGTGCTACGTAATCGATATGTTTCCTAACTGTGAAATGACGTGTTACAAGAAGGTAACGCTTGAGATGCCACCTCTTCCACAGAAGACGAGGTGGCCGAGTGGTTAAGGCGTCGTTGGACTGCTAATCCAATGTGCTCTGCACGCGTGGGTTCGAATCCCATCCTCGTCGAAGAATTTTACGTTACGCTCCTGTTGCCGAATCCTCCTTCCACATGCGAAACGTTACACACCACTATCTAAAGACGTCATACATAGCAAATAGAAGTTGTTAAAAGCAGCCAACAAAAATAACAACAAGGTGATGGTACTCCGCATTTCGTAGCCCAGGCGACTCTCTGTAACCAAATCGAAGTGTGGAGGAGCACTGACCGTCACGGTATTTTGCAACGCGACATTTGTTTATACTAAATGTTGAATTTCTCGTAGCTATTTTAACGAATACAGGCTTTAATACCTGGAGTGTACTACAACTGTTGCCTAGCGACAGTTTATTTACCCGTAGGACGATGATAAACAAATTCGCCACCGACAAACCCGTAGTACTGACTTCGGCCGCCCCTGGAGACCCCGCTAGCCCACGAATACGTGTCCTGGGGACTCGCCCCAAGAAACGCCTTGCGCAACTATTACTCGATCGACACATGGCGACGACTGAGACTATACTTTTGCGGGGACAGAAAGATTCCATAATTTTCGTCAGTCAGGCCCAAACGTAGAGCGGTGATCCCTTTTAATTATTCGAAATTGGAAATTTGGTCACATGCACGGCCGTAGATCTTACGACTGTAATCGAAGGCACAGTGCTACGTAATCGATATGTTTCCTAACTGTGAAATGACGTGTTACAAGAAGGTAACGCTTGAGATGCCACCTCTTCCACAGAAGACGAGGTGGCCGAGTGGTTAAGGCGTCGTTGGACTGCTAATCCAATGTGCTCTGCACGCGTGGGGTTCGAATCCCATCCTCGTCGAAGAATTTTACGTTACGCTCCTGTTGCCGAATCCTCCTTCCACATGCGAAACGTTTACACACCACTATCTAAAGACGTCATACATAGCAAATAGAAGTTGTTAAAAAGCAGCCAACAAAAATAACAACAAGGTGATGGTACTCTGCATTTCGTAGCCCAGGCGACTCTCTGTAACCAAATCGAAGTGTGGAGGAGCACTGACCGTCACGGTATTTTGCAACGCGACATTTGTTTATACTAAATGTTGAAATTTCTCGTAGCTATTTTAACGAATACAGGCTTTAATACCTGGAGTGTACTACAACTGTTGCCTAGCGACAGTTTATTTACCCGTAGGACGATGATAAACAAATTCGCCACCGACAAACCGTAGTACTGACTTCGGCCGCCCCTGGAGACCCCGCTAGCCCACGAATACGTGTCCTGGGGACTCGCCCCAAGAAACGCCCTTGCGCAACTATTACTCGATCGACACATGGCGACGACTGAGACTATACTTTTGCGGGGGACAGAAAGATTCCATAATTTTCGTCAGTCAGGCCCAAACGTAGAGCGGTGATCCCTTTTAATTATTCGAAATTGGAAAATTTGGTCACATGCACGGCCGTAGATCTTACGACTGTAATCGAAGGCACAGTGCTACGTAATCGATATGTTTCCTAACTGTGAAATGACGTGTTACAAGAAGGTAACGCTTGAGATGCCACCTCTTCCACAGAAGACGAGGTGGCCGAAGTGGTTAAGGCGTCGTTGGACTGCTAATCCAATGTGCTCTGCACGCGTGGGTTCGAATCCCATCCTCGTCGAAGAATTTTACGTTACGCTCCTGTTGCCGAATCCTCCTTCCACATGCGAAACGTTACACACCACTATCTAAAGACGTCATACATAGCAAATAGAAGTTGTTAAAAGCAGCCAACAAAAATAACAACAAGGTGATGGTACTCCGCATTTCGTAGCCCAGGCGACTCTCTGTAACCAAATCGAAGTGTGGAGGAGCACTGACCGTCACGGTATTTTGCAACGCGACATTTGTTTTATACTAAATGTTGAATTTCTCGTAGCTATTTTAACGAATACAGGCTTTAATACCTGGAGTGTACTACAACTGTTGCCTAGCGACAGTTTATTTACCCGTAGGACGATGATAAACAAATTCGCCACCGACAAACCCGTAGTACTGACTTCGGCCGCCCTGGAGACCCCCGCTAGCCCACGAATACGTGTCCTGGGGACTCGCCCCAAGAAACGCCTTGCGCAACTATTACTCGATCGACACATGGCGACGACTGAGACTATACTTTTGCGGGGACAGAAAGATTCCATAATTTTCGTCAGTCAGGCCCAAACGTAGAGCGGTGATCCCTTTTAATTATTCGAAATTGGAAATTTGGTCACATGCACGGCCGTAGATCTTACGACTGTAATCGAAGGCACAGTGCTACGTAATCGATATGTTTCCTAACTGTGAAATGACGTGTTACAAGAAGGTAACGCTTGAGATGCCACCTCTTCCACAGAAGACGAGGTGGCCGAGTGGTTAAGGCGTCGTTGGACTGCTAAATCCAATGTGCTCTGCACGCGTGGGTTCGAATCCCATCCTCGTCGAAGAATTTTACGTTACGCTCCTGTTGCCGAATCCTCCTTCCACATGCGAAACGTTACACACCACTATCTAAAGACGTCATACATAGCAAATAGAAGTTGTTAAAAGCAGCCAACAAAAATAACAACAAGGTGATGGTACTCTGCATTTCGTAGCCCAGGCGACTCTCTGTAACCAAATCGAAGTGTGGAGGAGCACTGACCGTCACGGTATTTTGCAACGCGACATTTGTTTATACTAAATGTTGAATTTCTCGTAGCTATTTTAACGAATACAGGCTTTAATACCTGGAGTGTACTACAACTGTTGCCTAGCGACAGTTTATTTACCCGTAGGACGATGATAAACAAATTCGCCACCGACAAACCCGTAGTACTGACTTCGGCCGCCCCTGGAGACCCCGCTAGCCCACGAATACGTGTCCTGGGGACTCGCCCCCAAGAAACGCCTTGCGCAACTATTACTCGATCGACCACATGGCGACGACTGAGGACTATACTTTTGCGGGGGACAGAAAGATTCCATAATTTTCGTCAGTCAGGCCCAAACGTTAGAGCGGTGATCCCTTTTAATTATTCGAAATTGGAAATTGGTCCACATGCACGGCCGTAGATCTTACGACTGTAATCGAAGGCACAGTGCTACGTAATCGATATGTTTCCTAACTGTGAAATGACGTGTTACAAGAAGGTAACGCTTGAGATGCCACCTCTTCCACAGAAGACGAGGTGGGCCGAGTGGTTAAGGCGTCGTTGGACTGCTAATCCAATGTGCTCTGCACGCGTGGGTTCGAATCCCATCCTCGTCGAAGAATTTTACGTTACGCTCCTGTTGCCGAATCCTCCTTCCACATGCGAAACGTTACACACCACTATCTAAAGACGTCATACATAGCAAATAGAAGTTGTTAAAAGCAGCCAACAAAAATAACAACAAGGTGATGGTACTCTGCATTTCGTAGCCCAGGCGACTCTCTGTAACCAAATCGAAGTGTGGAGGAGCACTGACCGTCCACGGTATTTTGCAACGCGACATTTGTTTATACTAAATGTTGAATTTCTCGTAGCTATTTTAACGAATACAGGCTTTAATACCTGGAGTGTACTACAACTGTTGCCTAGCGACAGTTTATTTACCCGTAGGACGATGATAAACAAATTCGCCACCGACAAACCCGTAGGTACTGACTTCGGCCGCCCCTGGAGACCCCGCTAGCCCACGAATACGTGTCCTGGGGACTCGCCCCAAGAAACGCCTTGCGCAACTATTACTCGATCGACACATGGCGACGACTGAGACTATACTTTTGCGGGGACAGAAAGATTCCATAATTTTCGTCAGTCAGGCCCAAACGTAGAGCGGTGATCCCTTTTAATTATTCGAAATTGGAAATTTGGTCACATGCACGGCCCGTAGATCTTACGACTGTAATCGAAGGCACAGTGCTACGTAATCGATATGTTTCCTAACTGTGAAATGACGTGTTACAAGAAGGTAACGCTTGAGATGCCACCTCTTCCACAGAAGACGAGGTGGCCGAGTGGTTAAGGCGTCGTTGGACTGCTAATCCAATGTGCTCTGCACGCGTGGGTTCGAATCCCATCCTCGTCGAAGAATTTTACGTTACGCTCCTGTTGCCGAATCCTCCTTCCACATGCGAAACGTTACACACCACTATCTAAAGACGTCATACATAGCAAATAGAAGTTGTTAAAAGCAGCCAACAAAAATAACAACAAGGTGATGGTACTCCGCATTTCGTAGCCCAGGCGACTCTCTGTAACCAAATCGAAGTGTGGAGGAGCACTGACCGTCACGGTATTTTGCAACGCGACATTTGTTTATACTAAATGTTGAATTTCTCGTAGCTATTTTAACGAATACAGGCTTTAATACCTGGAGTGTACTACAACTGTTGCCTAGCGACAGTTTATTTACCCGTAGGACGATGATAAACAAATTCGCCACCGACCAAACCCGTAGTACTGACCTTCGGCCGCCCCTGGAGACCCCGCTAGCCCACGAATACGTGTCCCTGGGACTCGCCCCAAGAAACGCCTTGCGCAACTATTACTCGATCGACACATGGCGACGACTGAGACTATACTTTTGCGGGGGACAGAAAGATTCCATAATTTTCGTCAGTCAGGCCCAAACGTAGAGCGGTGATCCTTTTAATTATTCGAAATTGGAAATTTGGTCACATGCACGGCCGTAGATCTTACGACTGTAATCGAAGGCACAGTGCTACGTAATCGATATGTTTCCTAACTGTGAAATGACGTGTTACAAGAAGGTAACGCTTGAGATGCCACCTCTTCCACAGAAGACGAGGTGGCCGAGTGGTTAAGGCGTCGTTGGACTGCTAATCCAATGTGCTCTGCACGCGTGGGTTCGAATCCCATCCTCGTCGAAGAATTTTACGTTACGCTCCTGTTGCCGAATCCTCCTTCCACATGCGAAACGTTACACACCACTATCTAAAGACGTCATACATAGCAAATAGAAGTTGTTAAAAGCAGCCAACAAAAATAACAACAAGGTGATGGTACTCTGCATTTCGTAGCCCAGGCGACTCTCTGTAACCAAATCGAAGTGTGGAGGAGCACTGACCGTCACGGTATTTTGCAACGCGACATTTGTTTATACTAAATGTTGAATTTCTCGTAGCTATTTTAACGAATACAGGCTTTAATACCTGGAGTGTTAGCGACAGTTTATTTACCCGTAGGACGATGATAAACAAATTCGCCACCGACAAACCCGTAGTACTGACTTCGGCCGCCCCTGGAGACCCCGCTAGCCCACGAATACGTGTCCTGGGGACTCGCCCCAAGAAACGCCTTGCGCAACTATTACTCGATCGACACATGGCGACGACTGAGAA
>JAOYRU010002235.1:0-21845 GCA_026315105.1 Locusta migratoria | reverse complement strand
TTGGATGTATATAGTTGCATGGGCCGGTGGGCGTCTGGTGCACGATTCACCGGTTTTGACACAGATAGCCACTACCTTCATTTTCTCGGCAGAATGTTTTATTTTGCTGTTTCTTAATGGTAATGCAGTATATTCGCCGTTTGTTTAAGTAAAATAGTCATAATTTAAAGGAGGAGATGATTTTGGATGTATATAGTTGCAATGGGCCGGTGGGCGTCTGGTGCACGAATCACCGGTTTTGACACCGATAGCCACTACCTTCATTTTCTCGGCAGAATGTTTTATTTTGCTGGGGCCGCTGGGCGCCTGGTAACCACGATTTAGCGGTTTTGACACTGATTGCCACTACCTTCATTTCTCGGCAGAATGTTTTATTTTGCTGTTTCTTAATGGTAATGCAGTATATTCGCCGTTTGTTTAAGTAAAATAGTCATATTTTGAAGGAGGAAATGTTTTTGGATGTATATAGTTGTAATGGGCCGCTGGGCGCCTGGTAACCACGATTCAGCGGTTTTGACACTTATAGCCACTACCTTCATTTTCTCGGCAGAATGTTTTATTTTGCTGTTTCTGAATGGTAATGCAGTATATTCGCCGTTTGATTAAGTAAAATAGTCATATTTCAAGGAGGAGATGATTTTGGATGTATATAGTTGCATCGGCCGCTGGGCATCTGGTGCACGATTCACCGGTTTTGACACCGATAGCCACTACCTTCATTTTTTCGCAGAATGTTTTATTTTGCTGTTTCTGAATGGTAATGCAGTATATTCGCATTTGTTTAAGTAAAATAGTCATATTTTGAAGGAGGAGATGATTTTGGATGTATATAGTTTGCATGGGCCGGTGGGCGTCTGGTGCACGATTCACCTGTTTTGACACAGATAGCCACTACCTCCATTTTCTCGGCAGAATGTTTTATTTTGCTGTTTCTGAATGGTAATGCAGTATATTCGCCGTTTGTTTAATTAAAATAGTCATATTTTCAAGGAGGAGATGATTTTGGATGTATATAGTTGCAATGGGCCGGTGAGGTCTGGAGCACGAATCACCGGTTTTGACACCGATAGCCACTACCTTCATTTTCTCGGCAGCATGTTTTATTTTGCTGTTTCTTAATGGTAATGCAGTATATTCGCCGTTTGATTAAGTAAAATAGTTATATTTTCAAGGAGGAAATGATTTTGGATGTATATAGTTGCAATGGGCCGGTGGGCGTCTGGTGCACGAATCACCGGTTTTGACACCGATAGCCACTACCTTCATTTTCTCGGCAGAATGTTTTATTTTGCTGTTTCTGAATGGTAATGCAGTATATTCGCCGTTTGATTAAGTAAAATAGTCATATTTCAAGGAGGAGATGATTTTGGATGTATATAGTTGCATGGGCCGGTGGGCATCTGGTGCACGATTCACCGGTTTTTGACACCGATAGCCACTACCTTCATTCTCTCGCAGAATGTTTTATTTTGCTGTTTCTGAATGGTAATGCAGTATATTCGCCGTTTGTTTAAATAAAATAGTCATATTTTCAAGGAGGAGATGAATTTGGATGTATATCGTTGCAATGGGCCGCTGGGCGCCTGGTAACCACGATTTAGCGGTTCTGACACTGATTGCCAGTACCTTCATTTTCTCGGCAGAATGTTTTATTTTGCTGTTTCTTAATGGTAATGCAGTATTTTCTCCGTTTGTTTTAAGTAAAATAGTCATATTTTCAAGGGGGAGATGATTTTGGATGTATATAGTTGCATGGGCCGGTGGGCGTCTGGTGCACGATTCACCGCTTTTGACACAGATAGCCACTACCTCCATTTTCTCGGCAGAATGTTTTATTTTGCTGTTTCTGAATGGTAATGCAGTATATTCGCCGTTTGTTTAAGTAAAATAGTCATATTTTCAAGGAGGAGATGATTTTGGATGTATATCGTTGCAATGGGCCGCTGGGCGCCTGGTAACCACGATTTAGCGGTTTTGACACTGATTGCCACTACCTTCATTTTCTCGGCAGAATGTTTTATTTTGCTGTTTCTTAATCGTAATGCAGTATATTCGCCGTTTGTTTAAGTAAAATAGTCATAATATCAAGGAGGAGATGATTTTGGATGTATATAGTTGCAATGGGCCGGTGGGCGTCTGGTGCACGAATCACCGGTTTTGACACCGATAGCCACTACCTTCATTTTCTCGGCAGAATGTTTTATTTTGCTGTTTCTTAATGGTAATGCAGTATATTCGCCATTTGTTTAAGTAAAATAGTCATATTTTCAAGGAGGAGATGATTTTGGATGTATATAGTTGCAATGGGCCGGTGAGGTCTGGAGCACGAATCACCGGTTTTGCCACCGATAGCCACTACCTCCATTTCTCGGCAGCATGTTTTATTTTGCTGTTTCTTAATGGTAATGCAGTATATTCGCCGTTTGTTTAAGTAAAATAGTCATATTTTGAAGGAGGAGATGTTTTTGGATGTATATAGTTGTAATGGGCCGCTGGGCGCCTGGTAACCACGATTCAGCGGTTTTGACACTTATAGCCACTACCTTCATTTTCTCGGGCAGAATGTTTTATTTTGCTGTTTCTTAATGGTAATGCAGTATATTCGCCGTTTGTTTAAGTAAAATAGTCATATTTTCAAGGAGGAGATGATTTTGGATGTATATAGTTGCATGGGCCGGTGGGCGTCTGGTGCACGATTCACCGGTTTTTGACACAGTTAGCCACTACCCTTCATTTTCTCGGCAGAATGTTTTATTTTGCTGTTTCTTAATGGTAATGCAGTATATTCGCTGTTTGTTTAAGTAAAATAGTCATATTTTCAGGGAGGAAATTATTTTGGATGTATATAGTTGCAATGGGCCGGTGGGCGTCTGGTGCACGAATCACCGGTTTTGACACCGATAGGCACTACCTTCATTTTCTCGGCAGAATGTTTTATTTTGCTGTTTCTTAATGGTAATGCAGTATATTCGCCGTTTGTTTAAGTAAAATAGTCATATTTTCAAGGAGGAGATGATTTTGGATGTATATAGTTGCATGGGCCGGTGGGCGTCTGGTGCACGATTCACCGGTTTTGACACAGTTAGCCACTACCTTTCATTTTCTCGGCAGAATGTTTGATTATGCTGTTTCTTAATGGTAATGCAGTATATTCGCTGTTTGGTTTAGTAAAATAGTCATATTTTCAAGGAGGAAATGATTTTGGATGTATATAGTTGCAATGGGCCGGTGGGCGTCTGGTGCACGAATCACCGGTTTTGACACCGATAGGCACTACCTTCATTTTCTCGGCAGAATGTTTTATTTTGCTGTTTCTTAATGGTAATGCAGTATATTCGCCGTTTGTTTAAGTAAAATAGTCATATTTTCAAGGAGGAGATGTTTTTTGGATGTATATAGTTGTAATGGGCCGCTGGGCGCCTGGTAACCACGATTCAGCGGTTTTGACACTTATAGCCACTACCTTCATTTTCTCGGCAGAATGTTTTATTTTGCTGTTTCTGAATGGTAATGCAGTATATTCGCCGTTTAATTAAGTAAAATAGTTATATTTCAAGGAGGAGATGATTTTGGATGTATATAGTTGCATGGGCCGGTGGGCGTCTGGTGCACGATTCACCGGTTTTAACACCGATAGCCACTACCTCCATTTTCTCGCAGAATGTTTTATTTTGCTGTTTCTTAATGGTAATGCAGTATATTCGCTGTTTGTTTAAGTAAAATAGTCATATTTTCAAGGAGGAGATGAATTTGGATGTATATCGTTGCAATGGGCCGCTGGGCGCCTGGTAACCACGATTTAGCGGTTCTGACACTGATTGCCACTACCTTCATTTTCTCGGCAGAATGTTTTATTTTGCTGTTTCTTAATGGTAATGCAGTATATTCGCCGTTTGTTTAAGTAAAATAGTCATATTTTCAAGGAGGAGATGATTTTGGATGTATATAGTTGCATGGGCCGGTGGGCGTCTGGTGCACCGATTCACCGGTTTTGACACAGTTAGCCACTACCTTCATTTTCTCGGCAGAATGTTTGATTTTGCTGTTTCTTAATGGTAATGCAGTATATTCGCTGTTTGGTTTAGTAAAATAGTCATATTTTCAAGGAGGAAATGATTTTGGATGTATATAGTTGCAATGGGCCGGTGGGCGTCTGGTGCACGAATCACCGGTTTTGACACCTATAGGCACTACCTTCATTTTCTCGGCAGAATGTTTTATATTGCTGTTTCTTAATGGTAATGCAGTATATTCGCCGTTTGTTTAAGTAAAATAGTCATATTTTCAAGGAGGAGATGTTTTTGGATGTATATAGTTGTAATGGGCCGCTGGGCGCCTGGTAACCACGATTCAGCGGTTTTGACACTTATAGCCACTACCTTCATTTTCTCGGCAGAATGTTTTATTTTGCTGTTTCTGAATGGTAATGCAGTATATTCGCCGTTTGTTTAAGTAAAATAGTCATATTTTCAAGGGGGAGATGATTTTGGATGTATATAGTTGCATGGGCCGGTGGGCGTCTGGTGCACGATTCACCGGTTTTGACACAGATAGCCACTACCTCCATTTTCTCGGCAGAATGTTTTATTTTGCTGTTTCTGAATGGTAATGCAGTATATTCGCCGTTTGTTTAAGTAAAATAGTCATATTTTCAAGGAGGAGATGATTTTGATGTATATCGTTGCAATGGGCCGCTGGGCGCCTGGTAACCACGATTTAGCGGTTTTGACACTGATTGCCACTACCTTCATTTTCTCGGCAGAATGTTTTATTTTGCTGTTTCTTAATGGTAATGCAGTATATTCGCCGTTTGTTTAAGTAAAATAGTCATATTTTCAAGGAGGAGATGATTTTGGATGTATATAGTTGCAATGGGCCGGTGAGGTCAGGAGCACGAATCACCGGTTTTGACACCGATAGCCACTACCTTCATTTTCTCGGCAGCATGTTTTATTTTGCTGTTTCTTAATGGTAATGCAGTATATTCGCCGTTTGTTTAAGTAAAATAGTCATATTTTGAAGGAAGAGATGTTTTTGGATGTATATAGTTGTAATGGGCCGCTGGGCGCCTGGTAACCACGATTCAGCGGTTTTGATACTTATAGCCACTACCTTCATTTTCTCGGCAGAATGTTTTATTTTGCTGTTTCTTAATGGTAATGCAGTATATTCGCTGTTTGTTTAAGTAAAAATAGTCATATTTTCAAGGAGGAGATGAATTTGGATGTATATCGTTGCAATGGGCCGCTGGGCGCCTGGTAACCACGATTTAGCGGTTTTGACACTGATTGCCACTACCTTCATTTTCTCGGCAGAATGTTTTATTTTGCTGTTTCTTAATGGTAATGCAGTATATTCGCCGTTTGTTTAAGTAAAATAGTCATATTTTGAAGGAGGAGATGTTTTTGGATGTATATAGTTGTAATGGGCCGCTGGGCGCCTGGTAACCACGATTCAGCGGTTTTGATACTTATAGCCACTACCTTCATTTTCTCGGCAGAATGTTTTATTTTGCTGTTTCTTAATGGTAATGCAGTATATTCGCCGTTTGATTAAGTAAAATAGTCATATTTTCAAGGAGGAGATGATTTTGGATGTATATAGTTGCATGGGCCGGTGGGCGTCTGGTGCACGATTCACCGGTTTTGACACAGATAGCCACTACCTTCATTTTCTCGGCAGAATGTTTTATTTTGCTGTTTCTTAATGGTAATGCAGTATATTCGCCGTTTGTTTAAGTAAAATAGTCATAATTTAAAGGAGGAGATGATTTTGGATGTATATAGTTGCAATGGGCCGGTGGGCGTCTGGTGCACGAATCACCGGTTTTGACACCGATAGCCACTACCTTCATTTTCTCGGCAGAATGTTTTATTTTGCTGGGGCCGCTGGGCGCCTGGTAACCACGATTTAGCGGTTTTGACACTGATTGCCACTACCTTCATTTTCTCGGCAGAATGTTTTATTTTGCTGTTTCTTAATGGTAATGCAGTATATTCGCCGTTTGTTTAAGTAAAATAGTCATATTTTGAAGGAGGAAATGTTTTTGGATGTATATAGTTGTAATGGGCCGCTGGGCGCCTGGTAACCACGATTCAGCGGTTTTGACACTTATAGCCACTACCTTCATTTTCTCGGCAGAATGTTTTATTTTGCTGTTTCTGAATGGTAATGCAGTATATTCGCCGTTTGATTAAGTAAAATAGTCATATTTCAAGGAGGAGATGATTTTGGATGTATATAGTTGCATCGGCCGCTGGGCATCTGGTGCACGATTCACCGGTTTTGACACCGATAGCCACTACCTTCATTTTTTCGCAGAATGTTTTATTTTGCTGTTTCTGAATGGTAATGCAGTATATTCGCATTTGTTAAGTAAAATAGTCATATTTTGAAGGAGGAGATGATTTTGGATGTATATAGTTGCATGGGCCGGTGGGCGTCTGGTGCACGATTCACCTGTTTTGACACAGATAGCCAACTACCTCCATTTTCTCGGCAGAATGTTTTATTTTGCTGTTTCTGAATGGTAATGCAGTATATTCGCCGTTTGTTTAATTAAAATAGTCATATTTTCAAGGAGGAGATGATTTTGGATGTATATAGTTGCAATGGGCCGGTGAGGTCTGGAGCACGAATCACCGGTTTTGACACCGATAGCCACTACCTTCATTTTCTCGGCAGCATGTTTTATTTTGCTGTTTCTTAATGGTAATGCAGTATATTCGCCGTTTGATTAAGTAAAATAGTTATATTTTCAAGGAGGAAATGATTTTGGATGTATATAGTTGCAATGGGCCGGTGGGCGTCTGGTGCACGAATCACCGGTTTTGACACCGATAGCCACTACCTTCATTTTCTCGGCAGAATGTTTTATTTTGCTGTTTCTGAATGGTAATTGCAGTATATTCGCCGTTTGATTAAGTAAAATAGTCATATTTCAAGGAGGAGATGATTTTGGATGTATATAGTTGCATGGGCCGGTGGGCAATCTGGTGCACGATTCACCGGTTTTGACACCGATAGCCACTACCTTCATTCTCTCGCAGAATGTTTTATTTTGCTGTTTCTGAATGGTAATGCAGTATATTCGCCGTTTGTTTAAATAAAATAGTCATATTTTCAAGGAGGAGATGAATTTGGATGTATATCGTTGCAATGGGCCGCTGGGCGCCTGGTAACCACGATTTAAGCGGTTCTGACACTGATTGCCAGTACCTTCATTTTCTCGGCAGAATGTTTTATTTTGCTGTTTCTTAATGGTAATGCAGTATTTTTCTCCGTTTGTTTAAGTAAAATAGTCATATTTTCAAGGGGGAGATGATTTTGGATGTATATAGTTGCATGGGCCGGTGGGCGTCTGGTGCACGATTCACCGCTTTTGACACAGATAGCCACTACCTCCATTTTCTCGGCAGAATGTTTTATTTTGCTGTTTCTGAATGGTAATGCAGTATATTCGCCGTTTGTTTAAGTAAAATAGTCATATTTCAAGGAGGAGATGATTTTGGATGTATATCGTTGCAATGGGCCGCTGGGCGCCTGGTAACCACGATTTAGCGGTTTTGACACTGATTGCCACTACCTTCATTTTCTCGGCAGAATGTTTTATTTTGCTGTTTCTTAATCGTAATGCAGTATATTCGCCGTTTGTTTAAGTAAAATAGTCATAATATCAAGGAGGAGATGATTTTGGATGTATATAGTTGCAATGGGCCGGTGGGCGTCTGGTGCACGAATCACCGGTTTTGACACCGATAGCCACTACCTTCATTTTCTCGGCAGAATGTTTTATTTTGCTGTTTCTTAATGGTAATGCAGTATATTCGCCATTTGTTTAAGTAAAATAGTCATATTTTCAAGGAGGAGATGATTTTGGATGTATATAGTTGCAATGGGCCGGTGAGGTCTGGAGCACGAATCACCGGTTTTGCCACCGATAGCCACTACCTCCATTTTCTCGGCAGCATGTTTTATTTTGCTGTTTCTTAATGGTAATGCATTATATTCGCCGTTTGTTTAAGTAAAATAGTCATATTTTGAAGGAGGAGATGTTTTTGGATGTATATAGTTGTAATGGGCCGCTGGGCGCCTGGTAACCACGATTCAGCGGTTTTGACACTTATAGCCACTACCTTCATTTTCTCGGCAGAATGTTTTATTTTGCTGTTTCTTAATGGTAATGCAGTATATTCGCCGTTTGTTTAAGTAAAATAGTCATATTTTCAAGGAGGAGATGATTTTGGATGTATATAGTTGCATGGGCCGGTGGGCGTCTGGTGCACGATTCAGCGGTTTTGACACAGTTAGCCACTACCTTCATTTTCTCGGCAGAATGTTTTATTTTGCTGTTTCTTAATGGTAATGCAGTATATTCGCTGTTTGTTTAAGTAAAATAGTCATATTTTCAGGGAGGAAATTATTTTGGATGTATATAGTTGCAATGGGCCGGTGGGCGTCTGGTGCACGAATCACCGGTTTTGACACCGATAGGCACTACCTTCATTTTCTCGGCAGAATGTTTTATTTTGCTGTTTCTTAATGGTAATGCAGTATATTCGCCGTTTGTTTAAGTAAAATAGTCATATTTTCAAGGAGGAGATGTTTTTGGATGTATATAGTTGTAATGGGCCGCTGGGCGCCTGGTAACCACGATTCAGCGGTTTTGACACTTATAGCCACTACCTTCATTTTCTCGGCAGAATGTTTTATTTTGCTGTTTCTGAATGGTAATGCAGTATATTCGCCGTTTAATTAAGTAAAATAGTTATATTTCAAGGAGGAGATGATTTTGGATGTATATAGTTGCATGGGCCGGTGGGCGTCTGGTGCACGATTCACCGGTTTTAACACCGATAGCCACTACCTCCATTTTCTCGCAGAATGTTTTATTTTGCTGTTTCTTAATGGTAATGCAGTATATTCGCTGTTTGTTTAAGTAAAATAGTCATATTTTCAAGGAGGAGATGAATTTGGATGTATATCGTTGCAATGGGCCGCTGGGCGCCTGGTAACCACGATTTAGCGGTTCTGACACTGATTGCCAGTACCTTCATTTTCTCGGCAGAATGTTTTATTTTGCTGTTTCTTAATGGTAATGCAGTATATTCGCCGTTTGTTTAAGTAAAATAGTCATATTTTCAAGGAGGAGATGATTTTGGATGTATATAGTTGCATGGGCCGGTGGGCGTCTGGTGCACGATTCACCGGTTTTGACACAGTTAGCCACTACCTTCATTTTCTCGGCAGAATGTTTGATTTTGCTGTTTCTTAATGGTAATGCAGTATATTCGCTGTTTGGTTTAGTAAAATAGTCATATTTTCAAGGAGGAAATGATTTTGGATGTATATAGTTGCAATGGGCCGGTGGGCGTCTGGTGCACGAATCACCGGTTTTGACACCTATAGGCACTACCTTCATTTTCTCGGCAGAATGTTTTATATTGCTGTTTCTTAATGGTAATGCAGTATATTCGCCGTTTGTTTAAGTAAAATAGTCATATTTTCAAGGAGGAGATGCTTTTGGATGTATATAGTTGTAATGGGCCGCTGGGCGCCTGGTAACCACGATTCAGCGGTTTTGACACTTATAGCCACTACCTTCATTTTCTCGGCAGAATGTTTTATTTTGCTGTTTCTGAATGGTAATGCAGTATATTCGCCGTTTGTTTAAGTAAAATAGTCATATTTTCAAGGGGGAGATGATTTTGGATGTATATAGTTGCATGGGCCGGTGGGCGTCTGGTGCACGATTCACCGGTTTTGACACAGATAGCCACTACCTCCATTTTCTCGGCAGAATGTTTTATTTTGCTGTTTCTGAATGGTAATGCAGTATATTCGCCGTTTGTTTAAGTAAAATAGTCATATTTTCAAGGAGGAGATGATTTTGATGTATATCGTTGCAATGGGCCGCTGGGCGCCTGGTAACCACGATTTAGCGGTTTTGACACTGATTGCCACTACCTTCATTTTCTCGGCAGAATGTTTTATTTTGCTGTTTCTTAATGGTAATGCAGTATATTCGCCGTTTGTTTAAGTAAAATAGTCATATTTTCAAGGAGGAGATGATTTTGGATGTATATAGTTGCAATGGGCCGGTGAGGTCAGGAGCACGAATCACCGGTTTTGACACCGATAGCCACTACCTTCATTTTCTCGGCAGCATGTTTTATTTTGCTGTTTCTTAATGGTAATGCAGTATATTCGCCGTTTGTTTAAGTAAAATAGTCATATTTTGAAGGAAGAGATGTTTTTGGATGTATATAGTTGTAATGGGCCGCTGGGCGCCTGGTAACCACGATTCAGCGGTTTTGATACTTATAGCCACTACCTTCATTTTCTCGGCAGAATGTTTTATTTTGCTGTTTCTTAATGGTAATGCAGTATATTCGCCGTTTGATTAAGTAAAATAGTCATATTTTCAAGGAGGAGATGATTTTGGATGTATATAGTTGCATGGGCCGGTGGGCGTCTGGTGCACGATTGACCGGTTTTGACACAGATAGCCACTACCTTCATTTTCTCGGCAGAATGTTTTATTTTGCTGTTTCTTAATGGTAATGCAGTATATTCGCCGTTTGTTTAAGTAAAATAGTCATAATTTCAAGGAGGAGATGATTTTGGATGTATATAGTTGCAATGGGCCGGTGGGCGTCTGGTGCACCAATCACCGGTTTTGACACCGATAGCCACTACCTTCATTTTCTCGGCAGAATGTTTTATTTTGCTGGGGCCGCTGGGCGCCTGGTAACCACGATTTAGCGGTTTTGACACTGATTGCCACTACCTTCATTTTCTCGGCAGAATGTTTTATTTTGCTGTTTCTTAATGGTAATGCAGTATATTCGCCGTTTGTTTAAGTAAAATAGTCATATTTTGAAGGAGGAAATGTTTTTGGATGTATATAGTTGTAATGGGCCGCTGGGCGCCTGGTAACCACGATTCAGCGGTTTTGACACTTATAGCCACTACCTTCATTTTCTCGGCAGAATGTTTTATTTTGCTGTTTCTGAATGGTAAAGCAGTATATTCGCCGTTTGATTAAGTAAAATAGTCATATTTCAAGGAGGAGATGATTTTGGATGTATATAGTTGCATGGGCCGGTGGGCATCTGGTGCACGATTCACCGGTTTTGACACCGATAGCCACTACCTTCATTTTCGCGCAGAATGTTTTATTTTGCTGTTTCTGAATGGTAATGCAGTATATTCGCATTTGTTTAAGTAAAATAGTCATATTTTGAAGGAGGAGATGATTTTGGATGTATATAGTTGCATGGGCCGGTGGGCGTCTGGTGCACGATTCACCTGTTTTGACACAGATAGCCACTACCTCCATTTTCTCGGCAGAATGTTTTATTTTGCTGTTTCTGAATGGTAATGCAGTATATTCGCCGTTTGTTTAATTAAAATAGTCATATTTTCAAGGAGGAGATGATTTTGGATGTATATAGTTGCAATGGGCCGGTGAGGTCTGGAGCACGAATCACCGGTTTTGACACCGATAGCCACTACCTTCATTTTCTCGGCAGCATGTTTTATTTTGCTGTTTCTTAATGGTAATGCAGTATATTCGCCGTTTGATTAAGTAAAATAGTTATATTTTCAAGGAGGAAATGATTTTGGATGTATATAGTTGCAATGGGCCGGTGGGCGTCTGGTGCACGAATCACCGGTTTTGACACCGATAGCCACTACCTTCATTTTCTCGGCAGAATGTTTTATTTTGCTGTTTCTGAATGGTAATGCAGTATATTCGCCGTTTGATTAAGTAAAATAGTCATATTTCAAGGAGGAGATGATTTTGGATGTATATAGTTGCATGGGCCGGTGGGCATCTGGTGCACGATTCACCGGTTTTGACACCGATAGCCACTACCTTCATTCTCTCGCAGAATGTTTTATTTTGCTGTTTCTGAATGGTAATGCAGTATATTCGCCGTTTGTTTAAATAAAATAGTCATATTTTCAAGGAGGAGATGAATTTGGATGTATATCGTTGCAATGGGCCGCTGGGCGCCTGGTAACCACGATTTAGCGGTTCTGACACTGATTGCCAGTACCTTCATTTTCTCGGCAGAACGTTTTATTTTGCTGTTTCTGAATGGTAATGCAGTATTTTCTCCGTTTGTTTAAGTAAAATAGTCATATTTTCAAGGGGGAGATGATTTTGGATGTATATAGTTGCATGGGCCGGTGGGCGTCTGGTGCACGATTCACCGCTTTCGACACAGATAGCCACTACCTCCATTTTCTCGGCAGAATGTTTTATTTTGCTGTATCTGAATGGTAATGCAGTATATTCGCCGTTTGTTTAAGTAAAATAGTCATATTTTCAAGGAGGAGATGATTTTGGATGTATATCGTTGCAATGGGCCGCTGGGCGCCTGGTAACCACGATTTAGCGGTTTTGACACTGATTGCCACTACCTTCATTTTCTCGGCAGAATGTTTTATTTTGCTGTTTCTTAATCGTAATGCAGTATATTCGCCGTTTGTTTAAGTAAAATAGTCATAATATCAAGGAGGAGATGATTTTGGATGTATATAGTTGCAATGGGCCGGTGGGCGTCTGGTGCACGAATCACCGGTTTTGACACCGATAGCCACTACCTTCATTTTCTCGGCAGAATGTTTTATTTTGCTGTTTCTTAATGGTAATGCAGTATATTCGCCATTTGTTTAAGTAAAATAGTCATATTTTCAAGGAGGAGATGATTTTGGATGTATATAGTTGCAATGGGCCGGTGAGGTCTGGAGCACGAATCACCGGTTTTGCCACCGATAGCCACTACCTCCATTTTCTCGGCAGCATGTTTTATTTTGCTGTTTCTTAATGGTAATGCAGTATATTCGCCGTTTGTTTAAGTAAAATAGTCATATTTTGAAGGAGGAGATGTTTTTGGATGTATATAGTTGTAATGGGCCGCTGGGCGCCTGGTAACCACGATTCAGCGTTTTTGACACTTATAGCCACTACCTTCATTTTCTCGGCAGAATGTTCTATTTTGCTGTTTCTTAATGGTAATGCAGTTTATTCGCCGTTTGTTTAAGTAAAATAGTCATATTTTCAAGGAGGAGATGATTTTGGATGTATATAGTTGCATGGGCCGGTGGGAGTCTGGTGCACGATTCACCGGTTTTGACACAGTTAGCCACTACCTTCATTTTCTCGGCAGAATGTTTTATTTTGCTGTTTCTTAATGGTAATGCAGTATATTCGCTGTTTGTTTAAGTAAAATAGTCATATTTTCAGGGAGGAAATGATTTTGGATGTATATAGTTGCAATGGGCCGGTGGGCGTCTGGTGCACGAATCACCGGTTTTGACACCGATAGGCACTACCTTCATTTTCTCGGCAGAATGTTTTATTCTGCTGTTTCTTAATGGTAATGCAGTATATTCGCCGTTTGTTTAAGTAAAATAGTCATATTTTCAAGGAGGAGATGTTTTTGGATGTATATAGTTGTAATGGGCCGCTGGGCGCCTGGTAACCACGATTCAGCGGTTTTGACACTTATAGCCACTACCTTCATTTTCTCGGCAGAATGTTTTATTTTGCTGTTTCTGAATGGTAATGCAGTATATTCGCTGTTTGTTTAAGTAAAATAGTCATATTTTCAAGGAGGAGATGAATTTGGATGTATATCGTTGCATGGGCCGGTGGGCGTCTGGTGCACGATTCACCGGTTTTAACACCGATAGCCACTACCTCCATTTTCTCGCAGAATGTTTTATTTTGCTGTTTCTTAATGGTAATGCAGTATATTCGCTGTTTGTTTAAGTAAAATAGTCATATTTTCAAGGAGGAGATGAATTTGGATGTATATCGTTGCAATGGGCCGCTGGGCGCCTGGTAACCACGATTTAGCAGTTTTGACACTGATTGCCACTACCTTCATTTTCTCGGCAGAATGTTTTATTTTGCTGTTTCTGAACGGTAATGCAGTATATTCGCCGTTTGTTTAAGTAAAATAGTCATATTTTCAAGGGGGAGATGATTTTGGATGTATATAGTTGCATGGGCCGGTGGGCGTCTGGTGCACGATTCACCTGTTTTGACACAGATAGCCACTACCTCCATTTTCTCGGCAGAATGTTTTATTTTGCTGTTTCTGAATGGTAATGCAGTATATTCGCCGTTTGTTTAAGTAAAATAGTCATATTTTCAAGGAGGAGATGATTTTGATGTATATCGTTGCAATGGGCCGCTGGGCGCCTGGTAACCACGATTTAGCGGTTTTGACACTGATTGCCACTACCTTCATTTTCTCGGCAGAATGTTTTATTTTGCTGTTTCTTAATGGTAATGCAGTATATTCGCCGTTTGATTAAGTAAAATAGTCATATTTTCAAGGAGGAGATGATTTTGGATGTATATAGTTGCATGGGCCGGTGGGCGTCTGGTGCACGATTCACCGGTTTTGACACAGATAGCCACTACCTTCATTTTCTCGGCAGAATGTTTTATTTTGCTGTTTCTTAATGGTAATGCAGTATATTCGCCGTTTGATTAAGTAAAATAGTCATATTTTCAAGGAGGAGATGATTTTGGATGTATATAGTTGCATGGGCCGGTGGGCGTCCGGTGCACGATTCACCGGTTTTGACACCGATAGCCACTACCTCCATTTTCTCGCAGAATGTTTTATTTTGCTGTTTCTTAATGGTAATGCAGTATATTCGCTGTTTGTTTAAGTAAAATAGTCATATTTTCAAGGAGGAGATGAATTTGGATGTATATCGTTGCAATGGGCCGCTGGGCGCCTGGTAACCACGATTTAGCGGTTCTGACACTGATTGCCAGTACCTTCATTTTCTCGGCAGAATGTTTTATTTTGCTGTTTCTGAATGGTAATGCAGTATATTCGCCGTTTGTTTAAGTAAAATAGTCATATTTTCAAGGGGGAGATGATTTTGGATGTATATAGTTGCATGGGCCGGTGGGCGTCTGGTGCACGATTCACCGGTTTTGACACAGATAGCCACTACCTCCATTTTCTCGGCAGAATGTTTTATTTTGCTGTTTCTGAATGGTAATGCAGTATATTCGCCGTTTGTTTAAGTAAAATAGTCATATTTTCAAGGAGGAGATGATTTTGATGTATATCGTTGCAATGGGCCGCTGGGCGCCTGGTAACCACGATTTAGCGGTTTTGACACTGATTGCCACTACCTTCATTTTCTCGGCAGAATGTTTTATTTTGCTGTTTCTTAATGGTAATGCAGTATATTCGCCGTTTGTTTAAGTAAAATAGTCATATTTTCAAGGAGGAGATGATTTTGGATGTATATAGTTGCAATGGGCCGGTGAGGTCAGGAGCACGAATCACCGGTTTTGACACCGATAGCCACTACCTTCATTTTCTCGGCAGCATGTTTTATTTTGCTGTTTCTTAATGGTAATGCAGTATATTCGCCGTTTGTTTAAGTAAAATAGTCATATTTTGAAGGAAGAGATGTTTTTGGATGTATATAGTTGTAATGGGCCGCTGGGCGCCTGGTAACCACGATTCAGCGGTTTTGATACTTATAGCCACTACCTTCATTTTCTCGGCAGAATGTTTTATTTTGCTGTTTCTTAATGGTAATGCAGTATATTCGCCGTTTGATTAAGTAAAATAGTCATATTTTCAAGGAGGAGATGATTTTGGATGTATATAGTTGCATGGGCCGGTGGGCGTCTGGTGCACGATTGACCGGTTTTGACACAGATAGCCACTACCTTCATTTTCTCGGCAGAATGTTTTATTTTGCTGTTTCTTAATGGTAATGCAGTATATTCGCCGTTTGTTTAAGTAAAATAGTCATAATTTCAAGGAGGAGATGATTTTGGATGTATATAGTTGCAATGGGCCGGTGGGCGTCTGGTGCACGAATCACCGGTTTTGACACCGATAGCCACTACCTTCATTTTCTCGGCAGAATGTTTTATTTTGCTGGGGCCGCTGGGCGCCTGGTAACCACGATTTAGCGGTTTTGACACTGATTGCCACTACCTTCATTTTCTCGGCAGAATGTTTTATTTTGCTGTTTCTTAATGGTAATGCAGTATATTCGCCGTTTGTTTAAGTAAAATAGTCATATTTTGAAGGAGGAAATGTTTTTGGATGTATATAGTTGTAATGGGCCGCTGGGCGCCTGGTAACCACGATTCAGCGGTTTTGACACTTATAGCCACTACCTTCATTTTCTCGGCAGAATGTTTTATTTTGCTGTTTCTGAATGGTAAAGCAGTATATTCGCCGTTTGATTAAGTAAAATAGTCATATTTCAAGGAGGAGATGATTTTGGATGTATATAGTTGCATGGGCCGGTGGGCATCTGGTGCACGATTCACCGGTTTTGACACCGATAGCCACTACCTTCATTTTCTCGCAGAATGTTTTATTTTGCTGTTTCTGAATGGTAATGCAGTATATTCGCATTTGTTTAAGTAAAATAGTCATATTTTGAAGGAGGAGATGATTTTGGATGTATATAGTTGCATGGGCCGGTGGGCGTCTGGTGCACGATTCACCTGTTTTGACACAGATAGCCACTACCTCCATTTTCTCGGCAGAATGTTTTATTTTGCTGTTTCTGAATGGTAATGCAGTATATTCGCCGTTTGTTTAATTAAAATAGTCATATTTTCAAGGAGGAGATGATTTTGGATGTATATAGTTGCAATGGGCCGGTGAGGTCTGGAGCACGAATCACCGGTTTTGACACCGATAGCCACTACCTTCATTTTCTCGGCAGCATGTTTTATTTTGCTGTTTCTTAATGGTAATGCAGTATATTCGCCGTTTGATTAAGTAAAATAGTTATATTTTCAAGGAGGAAATGATTTTGGATGTATATAGTTGCAATGGGCCGGTGGGCGTCTGGTGCACGAATCACCGGTTTTGACACCGATAGCCACTACCTTCATTTTCTCGGCAGAATGTTTTATTTTGCTGTTTCTGAATGGTAAAGCAGTATATTCGCCGTTTGATTAAGTAAAATAGTCATATTTCAAGGAGGAGATGATTTTGGATGTATATAGTTGCATGGGCCGGTGGGCATCTGGTGCACGATTCACCGGTTTTGACACCGATAGCCACTACCTTCATTTTCTCGCAGAATGTTTTATTTTGCTGTTTCTGAATGGTAATGCAGTATATTCGCATTTGTTTAAGTAAAATAGTCATATTTTGAAGGAGGAGATGATTTTGGATGTATATAGTTGCATGGGCCGGTGGGCGTCCGGTGCACGATTCACCGGTTTTGACACCGATAGCCACTACCTCCATTTTCTCGCAGAATGTTTTATTTTGCTGTTTCTTAATGGTAATGCAGTATATTCGCTGTTTGTTTAAGTAAAATAGTCATATTTTCAAGGAGGAGATGAATTTGGATGTATATCGTTGCAATGGGCCGCTGGGCGCCTGGTAACCACGATTTAGCGGTTCTGACACTGATTGCCAGTACCTTCATTTTCTCGGCAGAATGTTTTATTTTGCTGTTTCTTAATGGTAATGCAGTATTTTCTCCGTTTGTTTAAGTAAAATAGTCATATTTTCAAGGGGGAGATGATTTTGGATGTATATAGTTGCATAGTTGAATGGTAATGCATATTCGCCGTTTGTTTAAGTAAAATAGTCATATTTTCAAGGAGGAGATGATTTTGGATGTATATAGTTGCATGGGCCGGTGGGCGTCTGGTGCACGATTCACCGGTTTTGACACAGATAGCCACTACCTCCATTTTCTCGGCAGAATGTTTTATTTTGCTGTTTCTGAATGGTAATGCAGTATATTCGCCGTTTGTTTAAGCAAAATAGTCATATTTTCAAGGAGGAGATGATTTTGGATGTATATCGTCGCTGGGCGCCTGGTAACCACGATTTAGCGGTTTTGACACTGATTGCCACTACCTTCATTTTCTCGGCAGAATGTTTTATTTTGCTGTTTTCTTAATCGTAATGCAGTATATTCGCCGTTTGTTTAAGTAAAATAGTCATAATATAAAGGAGGAGATGATTTTGGATGTATATAGTTGCAATGGGCCGGTGGGCGTCTGGTGCACGAATCACCGGTTTTGACACTGTTAGCCACTACCTTCATTTTCTCGGTAGAATGTTTTATTTTGCTGTTTCTTAATGGTAATGCAGTATATTCGCGTTTGTTTAAGTAAAATAGTCATATTTTCAAGGAGGAGATGATTTTGGATGTATATAGTTGCAATGGGCCGGTGAGGTCTGGAGCACGAATCACCGGTTTTGCCACCGATAGCCACTACCTTCATTTTCTCGGCAGCATGTTTTTATTTGCTGTTTCTTAATGGTAATGCAGTATATTCGCCGTTTGTTTAAGTAAAATAGTCATATTTTGAAGGAGGAGATGTTTTTGGATGTATATAGTTGTAATGGGCCGCTGGGCGCCTGGTAACCACGATTCAGCGGTTTTGACACTTATAGCCACTAACTTCATTTTCTCGGCAGAATGTTTTATTTTGCTGTTTCTTAATGGTAATGCAGTATATTCGCCGTTTGTTTAAGTAAAATAGTCTATATTTTCAAGGAGGAAATGTTTTTGGATGTATATAGTTGTAATGGGCCGCTGGCGCCTGGTAACCACGATTCAGCGGTTTTGACACTTATAGCCACTACCTTCATTTTCTCGGCAGAATGTTTTATTTTGCTGTTTCTGAATGGTAAAGCAGTATATTCGCCGTTTGATTAAGTAAAATAGTCATATTTCAAGGAGGAGATGATTTTGGATGTATATAGTTGCATGGGCCGGTGGGCATCTGGTGCACGATTCACCGGTTTTGACACCGATAGCCACTACCTTCATTCTCGCAGAATGTTTTATTTTGCTGTTTCTGAATGGTAATGCAGTATATTCGCATTTGTTTAAGTAAAATAGTCATATTTTGAAGGAGGAGATGATTTTGGATGTATATAGTTGCATGGGCCGGTGGGCGTCCTGGTGCACGATTCACCTGTTGTGACACAGATAGCCACTACCTCCATTTTCTCGGCAGAATGGTTATTTGCTGTTTTCTGAATGGTAATGCAGTATATTCGCCGTTGTTTAATTAAAATAGTCATATTTTCAAGGAGGAGATGATTTTGGATGTATATAGTTGCAATGGGGCCGGTGAGGTCTGGAGCACGATCGGTTTTGACACCGATAGCCACTACCTTCATTTTCTCGGCAGCATGGTTTTATTTTGCTGTTTCTTAATGGTAATGCAGTATATTCGCCGTTTGATTAAGTAAAATAGTATATTTTCAAGGAGGAAATGATTTTGGATGTATATAGTTGCAATGGGCCGGTGGGCGTCTGGTGCACGAATCACCGGTTTTGACACCGATAGCCACTACCTTCATTTTCTCGGCAGAATGCTTTATTTTGCTGTTTCTGAATGGTAATGCAGTATATTCGCCGTTTGATTAGTAAAATAGTCATATTTCAAGGAGGAGATATTTTGGATGTATATAGTTGCATGGGCCGTGGGCATCTGGTGCACGATTCACCGTTTTGACACCGATAGCCACTACCTTCATTCTCTCGCAGAATGTTTTATTTTGCTGTTTCTGATTGGTAATGCAGTATATTCGCCGTTTGTTTAAATAAAATAGTCATATTTTCAAGGAGGAGATGATTTGGATGTATATCGTTGCAATGGGCCGCTGGCGCCTGGTAACCACGATTTAGCGGTTCTGACACTGATTGCCAGTACCTTCATTTTCTCGGCAGAAATGTTTTATTTTGCTGTTTCTGAATGGTAATGCAGTATTTTCTCCGTTTGTTTAAGTAAAATAGTCATATTTTCAAGGGGGAGATGATTTTGGATGTATATAGTTGCATGGGCCGGTGGGCGTCTGGTGACGATTCACCGCTTTCGACACAGATAGCCACTACCTCCATTTTCTCGGCAGAATGTTTTATTTTGCTGTATCTGAATGGTAATGCAGTATATTCGCCGTTTGTTTAAGTAAAATAGTCATATTTTCAAGGAGGAGAAGATGATTTTGGATGTATATCGTTGCAATGGGCCGCTGGGCGCCTGGGTAACCACGATTTAGCGGTTTTGACACTGATTGCCACTACCTTCATTTTCTCGGCAGAATGTTTTATTTTGCTGTTTCTTAATCGTAATGCAGTATATTCTCCGTTTGTTTAAGTAAAATAGTCATAATATCAAGGAGGAGATGATTTTGGATGTATATAGTTGCAATGGGCCGGTGGGCGTCTGGTGCACGAATCACCGGTTTTGACACCGATAGCCACTACCTTCATTTTCTCGGCAGAATGTTTTATTTTGCTGTTTCTTAATGGTAATGCAGTAATTCGCCATTTGTTTAAGTAAAATAGTCATATTTTCAAGGAGGAGATGATTTTGGATGTATATAGTTGCAATGGGCCGGTGAGGTCTGGAGCACGAATCACCGGTTTTGCCACCGATAGCCACTACCTCCATTTTCTCGGCAGCATGTTTTATTTTGCTGTTTCTTAATGGTAATGCAGTATATTCGCCGTTTGTTTAAGTAAAATAGTCATATTTTGAAGGAGGAGATGTTTTTGGATGTATAGTTGTAATGGGCCGCTGGGCGCCTGGTAACCACGATTCAGCGTTTTTGACACTTATAGCCACTACCTTCATTTTCTCGGCAGAATGTTCTATTTTGCTGTTTCTTAATGGTAATGCAGTATATTCGCCGTTTGTTTAAGTAAAATAGTCATATTTTCAAGGAGGAGATGATTTTGGATGTATATAGTTGCATGGGCCGGTGGGAGGTCTGGTGCACGATTCACCGGTTTTGACACAGTTAGCCACTACCTTCATTTTCTCGGCAGAATGTTTTATTTGCTGTTTCTTAATGGTAATGCAGTATATTCGCTGTTTGTTTAAGTAAAATAGGTCATATTTTCAGGGAGGAAATGATTTTGGATGTATATAGTTGCAATGGGCCGGTGGGCGTCTGGTGCACGAATCACCGGTTTTGACACGATAGGCACTACCTTCATTTTCTCGGCAGAATGTTTATTTTGCTGTTTCTTAATGGTAATGCAGTATATTCGCCGTTTGTTTAAGTAAAATAGTCATATTTTCAAGGAGGAGATGTTTTTGGATGTATATAGTTGTAATGGGCCGCTGGCGCCTGGGTAACCACGATTCAGCGGTTTTTGACACTTATAGCCACTACCTTCATTTTCTCGGCAGAATGTTTTATTTTGCTGTTTCTGAATGGTAATGCAGTATATTCGCTGTTTGTTTAAGTAAAATAGTCTAATTTTCAAGGAGGAGATGAATTTGGATGTATAATCGTTGCATGGGCGGTGGGCGTCTGGTGCACGATTCACCGGTTTTAACACCGATAGCCACTACCTCCATTTTCTCGCAGAATGTTTTATTTTGCTGTTTCTTAATGGTAATGCCAGTATATTCGCTGTTTGTTTAAGTAAAATAGTCATATTTTCAAGGAGGAGATGAATTTGGATGTATATCGTTGCAATGGGCCGCTGGGCGCCTGGTAACCACGATTTAGCAGTTTTGACACTGATTGCCACTACTTCATTTTCTCGGCAGAATGTTTTATTTTTGCTGTTTCTGAACGGTAATGCAGTATATTCGCCGTTTGTTTAAGTAAAATAGTCATATTTTCAAGGGGGGAGATGATTTTGGATGTATATAGTTGCATGGGCCGGTGGGCGTCTGGTGCACGATTCACCTGTATTGACACAGATAGCCACTACCATCCATTTTCTCGGCAGAATGTTTTATTTTGCTGTTTCTGAATGGTAATGCAGTATATTCGCCGTTTGTTTAAGTAAATAGTCATATTTTCAAGGAGAGATGATTTGAT